>VWZF01005810.1:2169943-2298596 GCA_013396755.1 Sclerurus mexicanus
CCGGGCCGGCGGGGCGCAGGTGGAGTTTTCCTGGGGCGCCCCGCCGGGAAGGCGGCTCCAGGTGTGTGTGTGTGGGTGTGTGTGCCCTCTATCCATCCCTCCATCCCTGCCGCAGGTACCCGCGGGTCCGCGCGGAGAAAGCGGCAGAGCGCCAGGGCAAAGGAAGGCAGAGCTGCGGCTGCAGCGGGAAAATACTGAGTGGCTGGTGGTTGCACAGCCGCAGGGAAAACTTGGGCGGAAGACTCGACTGGTTTCGCTAGAAGGGGCAGAGCTTTTCATCATTACTGTCATAGAATCACACAGCAGTTTGGTTTGGAAGGGACCTTAAAGATCATCTAGTTCCATCCCCCTGCCATGGGCAGGGACATCTTCTAGACCAGGTTGCTCAGACCCCCATCCAACCTTGAACACTGCCGTGGATGGGGCAACCACAGCTTCCCTGGACAGCCTGTTCCAGTGTTTCATCACCCTTCCAGTAAAGAACTTCTTCCTAATATCTAATATAAACTTTCAATCTGAAGCCGTTCCCCCTCGACCTGTCACTACATGCCCTTGTAAATACATCTCCCTTGTCTCTCTCCATCTTTCCTGTAGGCTTCCTTCAGGTAGTGAAAGGCTGCAATTGTCACCCCACACTTTTCTCTTTTCCAAGCCGAACAATCCCATTTATCTCAGCCTTTCCTCGTAGGAGAGGTACTCCATCCCTTTAATCATCTTGGTTGCCTCCTCTGGACTGGCTCCAACAAATCGATGACCTTCCTGTGCTGGTGATCCCAGAGCTGAATGTCTTTTACTGTGTTTGCTCCGTAAAATACTCCAGTATTTTATATATATATTTTATATATACTAGGCTGGCTGCTGCACTCAGAATACATTCCAAAAGAGGAAAAGGTTGAGAGATGGCTCTGGAGATTTTTGGTGTTGTTTTTGATGAAATATCATAGCTAAGGTTTTCAAAAGAGTTCATGTTTGGCAACACTTTGTAGTAAGCCTGTAGGAGAAAAAAGCCTCTGTTGTTTGAGTTGCAAGTATTTGCTGTGGAGAGATAGCATCCAGTATTTTCAACACAAGACCATCATAGTATGAAAAATCATGCACCTGTGCAACCATGGTATCAACTTCAACATGGAGCTTTGCTTTGTTTTGTGGGTTTTTTTGGGAGCTTTTTTTGTCATTTTGTTTTCTCCCACTCTCAAAGAAAGTCCCGTGGTTGATTCAGTATTGGTGCAGCTCTACTCTGAATTCTGAAGTGACTGTCCCTCTTGACCAAACAGAGCAGCACAGCGAAGATTCTGGCTGTGAACCCTGGACAGGAAGGGAAGAGCCACTCAAAAACCTTTGAATTCAGGAGAAGCATATATTTCTGTGAGAACTTAAGATTCAGTTACAGCTGTGTTATTTGCTACACATTGATCTTGTATGGTCATGGCACCATGTCTGTCACGGACTGTAGGTTAACTAACCTCATTACATACCCTAGCTTCTACCCATGACTACCTATTTTCCCTTTTACTCACTACTGTAATCTCTTGGATGGTATCAGTATTTTATTTTAGGATAGGAAAGATAATTAAATAAAAAAGAATAGCATAAGCCTATCCTTAAAAAAATTGTGAATGTGAATCTCATTCACTTCTAACCAAGATAGTTAACACAAACAAAAAAAAACAGGGAAGTAAAATTATAAGTTAATATTGCCCATTGGGTCTGCTTAAAACTTATCTGTTGGCTAAAAAGGCATCTAATGTGAATTTGTTTGATTCTATAATACTGCTTGAGATACCATTATTTGGTGTCTGAAATTATATTCAGAAAACCCCGTCAGGCAAATAAAACCAAGTAACAACAGAGAGAATAATTTTTTAATAAAACTAAGGCAAAGTTTTTGTACCTTGGCCACATAGTACTGGCAGTACTGCTGATGTAAACTTTCTGTTCATATAAGCAAAGTTAAAGGCTTTCTGTCAAAACCTGTGCTCCCCCTCAAATGATACATATATAACCAAAGTGTTAGCCGTGAAAGGTGAGAACACTAGTTCTCTGAGATAATAAAAATGTAAAATATATTGATTCAAGTGTCAGAGGTGTGGAAATACTGATTCATAGCTCTAGTACTGTGCTGATTAAACAAATGCACTTTACATAAGGAAGATAAAATTGTTTATTGTTAAAAGCTGCTATCAGAGCTGCCGCATTTTGAACTCTTGTGCACAGAGGTGTTTTATCTAGTGAGGTATTGTGCTCTAGGCTGTTTGATAGCTCAATAAGCAGAAGAGTTTTCTCTCAAGTTCCTGTGGATAGATAGTAGACACAAGCCTTTTGGATAGGGGTGTGCTTTTACATAGCTAAAATCATGACTAAGTGCTAATGCCAAACCGAATGAAATCAGAGGCAAAATTCCTGTTAATTTCAACAGGTTTTGCTCTTATGTACTATACGTGATTTGACAGCTGGAAGAATGAAAGAAAATGAAAGAAACATTTAATTAAACTGTTTTAATCATATTAAGTTGTAAATACTATTCTTCATCATAGGTAACTCAAGAAATATATAGATCCTGTTCAGGATTGCATCTCTCCTGCTTTATACTCTTTATAAAACAAGAGTGGGACATTTATGCACATTTGGATTCCTAAGCAAGTAGAAATCAATGGGAATTAGCAAATTGCAGACATAAATCTCATTAAGCAGCTATCATTAAGTGCCTGAATTTTTTAAGTCTGGCTCCATATCATTAGATCTAGATTTATTCTGCATAGCTATTCTGTAGATTTTTGGGGTTTTTTTGGAAGGGGAAAAAGGTACCTTGAACTCCTGGGGCATTCAAGGTTTACTTTAGCATCATTGTTTCTTGTTGACTAGAACAAAATGCATATTGTTAGAATAATTGAAGTATTTTTTGATTTGAGATAGAGTTTGTGCTAATACGTTGGTTAGCATATTTGAGGTTGCTTTTTACGTCAGCACTGACAAAATTGCCATTTGCATTTATGAAAAATGAATTTGTGAAATTCCAGGTGTGCCATTTTATTATATTCTATGTGGGAACTGAAAATATAGTGCAGGAAACTATATTTGTAACGGTAATTTATATTTTTTTAATTTGGTTTTGAAGTTGATAAGATTTTTATCAAGTATGCATTGGATTCAGTACAAGTTTTTGCTTGACTGTTTGCTTCATAAATCTTTTTCTGAGACAACTTTGTTGGAAAGAATTGATAAAATCAAGCAAGTTGCTTTGAGAAACAAGAACTAATATTTCATCATTCTTCAGTTAGTAAGGTAGCTTTGTAGACAGTGATGTTTATTTTTTTGAAGCAAGGATAGGGAAGTTCCTTGGAGGCAGCTACTATTATAAATATGTATGTGTATTTGCGTATGTGCAAAGAGGTTTTTAAATAATAAACCGTTCACATTGCAACAAGAAGAAAAGTAGTTTTCAGACTACTTATGAAAGAGCTAAGCAGGTGTAGCAGGAGACATACATTTAGCTTCAATGCCATCCTTGTTTTTGGTCATACATTTGCATTGTTTCATGATATTATCTTAAATTGTTATGTTGTTTCAACATAAAATTGCTTCTTTCCCACTGGAGTGCTCATAGTTTGTGTTACTATATAGTATCCCCCAGTATTTGGGTGACTCATTAATTAAGACAGCTGAAGTGCATTTTTTTAAAAGGAGGTTCTATCAGCAAATGTTGTGCTAGGCACAGTCAAGGTACACTGTCTTTTCTGAAGCTGAAAAAAAGCAGCTGTTCTATCAGCCAGGTTTTAGCTGTAAAGAGAATGAAGCGGCTAAAGTGCAATGAAAAAATAAAACAAATACAACTCAAATGAATTTAGGCAAACTAAACAGGATGAAAAAAAAGGATTTTGCTGCCTTTATGCACTTAAGTAATACTGTTTTACATAAAACTGTTTACGTGCAAGATTGAAATGCTTCTTTGAAAAAATATCTCCTGGTGCAGGGAACTGAGTGGGACATGCTCAAACAAAAGATTAGGATGGCATGTCCAGTGTGAAACCTGTTGGATATTGGCTAGAAGCAACAACATCTGAATCATGGGGTTAATGTAAAACTTTGACAGAAGAGAAAAAATTCTTGAAGGACAGTGAAATCATATGTATAATTATATAGCAGTAATAGCTACCTTGTAATAGTTAATAGCTTTCATATTAACTTTTAAAAGCATGAGTTTTCATTTGGGAAGTATGCAGACGTTTCTGTATTTTGCTAACTTGTAAATGCTAAATTGTAAAGGGAAAACTACTGCAGCTTGTAGCCATTTCTCTTTTCATGCGATTTCCTGGTCATGTCATCAATGAGCAACCTGGATCTGTGGGACGGATGACCCAGTGAAGAGACACCTCACCGCAGCCAGAGGTTTGGCTTAACATTTGAGCAGAAACAGGTTTTTCCACTTGCTTCTCAAAATTGTTGCCACACTGCATCTCTGCTAAGGCCAGATTAACTCACTGGACAAACAGTGCGAAGAAGATGCATTAATTAGTGATTCATTGACTTTCCTCATTGCTTAAGGTATGATAGCTTACAGTGTCTGTGTGGCAATTCCTCCTGAAAAAACTGGGAGGAGGTAGCCCTAGTGTTTCCAAACACAAAATATGGCAGAAGAATAATCTGTTTCTTAATTTCAAATATTTAAAAATAATTTTTAAAGAAAAGGAAAAAGCCTATGTATCTAAACATTCCCTATTTAAACTGTGATATATGGGCAGGTATATCACTGTTTCAGAGAGGTGAAAACAGATTCAAGGTGCTAGATGGCTGACTCAAACTGCTGAAGGAGTACTTTACATAGCTCAGATTTCATTCTAGTACTGAGGTTAGAATATTCTTAGAAAGGTGAAAATCAGTTGATCTATTTTATCTGTTTCCTGGGTTCTTTGTTTGTTTATTTTTTTAATTAGGACTGCCTATGAAGATTGTTCATTTCTCTGAAGTATAGCACAAAAATAGGAAGTCACGTACCTGACTATAGAGAACATTGCTGTCATCCTGCACATCCTGCACGTCTCACATGGGTTTAATTACTTCCATATCAGATACAGCAGACATATGTAATAGTTTGAATAGGTAGGCTTATTTGAGTATTGTGTCAGTATGGACTTCTGTTTTCATTTCCCACCATGGTACATGTGGATTTGGCAAGTGCAAATGTGCAATATGTGCAACTTTTACAGTGTTGTGCTATTATTGCTTCATAATCACTCACTGGGCATCTACATGTGCAGACACTGTACCCTGGTATCACTATATGGTTTTGCCTATCTCAATTTCAGAAAATTTGACATTGGGTGTTACTTCTTTAAAAATACTTGTACTTTGCTAGGAAGGTGGTGAAGGTGTCAGACCAGAATTAGGCTGTTTTCTGGGCAATAGGTGTTATGTTAATGAAAAGTAAATTTTGGGGTTTGTGTTAGAAACACGTGGCAGCCATGTAAAATAGGTGTGCTAACGCTTAGCAGCTTGCGTTAATGTTGCTAGAACAAGCTTTAGAAGCAGTATTTTGTAGTTACCTTTCAAAGCCTGTAGCTCTTTATAATTCAAATGTTCGATCTTGTTCCACTGAAGTTGATAGGAATTTGTGATTAACTTTAATGGGATCAAGATCAAGATTGCTGGCAGGCAGCCTGCTGCTTTTCTTTTCCAATTGTATTTTTCTGTTCATGCACGTGCATTGGTGTCTCTGCTTTCTGCTGACTGTCTCATTCTTTTGGCTCTCGCTCTATTTTTTTAAAATGCTTTATACTTAGAGAAGTTATTTTTCATTTTCCATGGAAGCTTAGGATATCTGCTTTGTTTATAAATGACAGTATTTGTCAGTTCTAAAGCACTACTTTTATGATTAGGTCTCTATGTATTAGAAGCAGAAATGTTTGTTTGTTCCTCTTGAAAAGATGAGATTGATTTCTAATACCAACAGATTACAGTTGTGCTACCTTTTCATCTAGGTGGGCTACCTGTCTTTGACTAAAATCATGTAATTTCCAGATGACAATTGTAACATTAACTCTCTCCCATCTGTCTTTAAGAAAGTAACTAATTAGTGGGGCAGATCCGTGACAGCTTATATTTCTCTTAAACTTTATAGAAGTAGGAAGAATAGTAATAATAACATTCCTCATGGCAGGGCAGGAGCTTTTGTGCTGTGCTTTTTGTACTGCTGATGGCAATGATCAAACTAACACTACTCCTCTTCCAGAGCACCAGGATTGACTGTTGACTTGGTGGCTCTAGTACAGAGGAAGCCACATTCCTGGCTCAGACACATGGATGCACTCAAAATGCCTGGGAAGGGATGGGCATCCAGGAACAGTTTTCTCAGAAGTCCAGAACTCTTGAAGGTAGCTGGTAGCAGGCTGAGAGTGGCATGAACTCTTAATAGTAACTTGAAAAGTAACAGTGTTACTTAAAAAGTAACAATGCTTAGTGGAACAAAAACTGGAACCCCAGTTTTCCTCTCATCCTGCCTTTTCTCACTCTTCCCTCTAGTCACTGAATTTGAGTATGATGCTGAGGTTTTTTTCTGGCAAGTTCTGACTAATGTTAGAATTTGCAGTGGGCCTGGTTTCTGTCTTCTGATATGGGTCAGAGTAGGGTGTGCTCAGTGACTCAGTTGTGACTGTCACACTCTGAAGGTTGATGTGTATCTTAGTCACCTGCTTTTCTTAAGGAAATTTTCATGAGTATAGTCTTGGATTAATAGATACCTAAAGACAGTAACTCTGTCTCCACTAGGTAATTATTTTTTATTCTAATAAATGTATTTCCAATTTGCTTGTTACATGATAGTTGGGTTCCTCAAAATACTATGAGAAATCCTGTGTTAGGCATAGTAGTCTGCAAAGTCAGCTGCAATGATAGAGATGTTTTTTGCTTTTAATTAATTCTTCCTGGTATGTGTGAAATTTGTAGCTTGTTTTATCAAAAGAGCTAAAATAAAAACATCCTATGCAAAACCGGGAACAAAACTGCCTGATGTAGTCTTTTCTGAGCAGCCTATTACATCAAATAGATAGGAAGAACATATTGTGATATCATCCCATCTTTCCCATTACATATGACAGCATGTAATTACAGAGACTGGTTCTTCCAAGGAACCCCTAATTGCTCATGAGCACGTATTCCAGAGTAAGTCAGCAGACCCAATGACACTTTGATTAGAGCTTTTGATAGATAAGCTCTGCTGATTGCCACAGATGTAGTTAAGGATGATATAGCTCCAGTTGCCCATCCTAAATTTGGTGGTGATCCATGCTCCCTCATATGAGGTTTGGCAGAACAACACAGTTACTGATATCTCAATTGTTTCAGTTCCGCGTGGACATTCTGTGTATCAGGTTTCTTCAGTTGGAAGGGAAAAAGTCTTACAAATTTAAGTGTGCTCCCCTTCAGCCTAAACCAACAGTATGCATCTCCACAACTGTTCATGTAACCAGAAGTTGTAGGTCAGGAGTTTAAAAGAGATTAGTTATATTTGTAAAATGGATCAAAGACCAGGTGCCATTGTTGAAAGTGTTGGCTTTAGTACTTGCCGTAGGCAAACAATGAGTCAATGCCAGAACTATGGTGAGCACCTGAGTTTCTGGCTTCTCTATGTCTCACTACATCTCACCTGTAGGTCTTACCTGAAATGAGCAGGCTCATTTTATAGCCACATAATGTAATGATTTTCTAAAATACTGTTTACACACCTTACATAACTAGAGTGGCCAATAATAACTTTAAATTACTTTTATTACTATAAATTTGTATATATGAAAATAGTTTGGTTGGAAAAATATCTGTTCATTTGGGTTCAAATTTTTAGCATTATCAGAAGGCTACAATTTTTAAAAATTAATACTTCAAATATACATAACCTTTAAAAATGTTTCTAAAAATGCTGAGGTTTTTTTTTTGTTATATAAGTATTTTGGGGTTTTATTAGTTTTGTTTCATACACATTGCCTAGACTTCATGCGTGCTTAAGGCCTCTAACTTACAGTTTACTAGACTGCCCCATTCATACTCTGCAAGAATTTCAGCAAGGTGGATTTGTTTTACCTGTGCCTCCTTTTGGCTGTGGTGCTCTGTATCTACTGAATTTATTGTCCAGGCTGTTTGTCCAGAATCTTTCAAAGTGGATTTTGAGTTTCACTTAGCCCTTATTGATTTTCTAAATACACATGGCTGACAGATACTGAATTAAGTGATTGCCTCACTTTTACTTTCTTGGACAGTGGCTTCCTCACAACTGTATCTCAGTCTGCTTTGAAAGAGAACCATCACCTTACAAATATTCTTAGTCCTACCTGTTCTACCTATAGAGTTTATAAACCTTTCTTGTTAGGAAATGATGCTCCAATAAAATATGTAGCATAGCCTAGGCCGCCCAAGGTTTTATTTCAAATCAGACATTAAAGGACTGGAAGAGGTTCAGAGAAGAGTAACAAGAATGATCAAAGGTATGGAAAAGCTTCCATAAAAGGAATCAATAGGTAAGCTATCACTCTTTAGGCTGGTGTATGATCACTCTTGGAGAGCTATAATATGGAAATAGTAATTAAGAATAAATTGTTTACATCTTTTCCAATACAAAAACTAAGGGGGTCATTGAATAAGGTAAATGGATGACAAGTTCAGAGAGGAAATGGTTCATACAACGTGTTATCTGTGCAACTATATGCTATACTTATAGGTTGTCTGTTAAAGAAACCTTATTTTCTATTTCCATTCAACCTGCTGCTTAAATGAAGCTATTTCCACTTCCCTTTCATTGTATTAAAGCCCGTGGGGAGATCTAGCTGTATTTGTATGTTGGCAGGTATATCAAGATCCCCTGGTAAGGATAAAGTAACAAGCAGCAGCATTCAGGGAATGAGACTGACTCCAGGCATGGCAATCTACTTTTGGAAAAAACGGGACAACATCAGTTCATCTTGTCCATGCAAATGTGACAGTAGGGTGATGGTTGTCTGCCAGCTAAAAGAATTGAGGGCCTGTATAACATATATTAACTTATTGTTATCCATGCCACTGATACATAAAATGAGCTGTGCCACTAATAGACTCAACTGATGGCTCTAGTTTGGGATTTCCCAACAGGATTGTTCTGCCCTTGTAACCTGGCCTAAGACTTCTGGGGAAGTTTGTTTTTGGTTTTTTTTTTTTTTTTTTTTTTTTTTTTGTAGTAAGAGTGCTTTCATTTTCCTAGCAACTGGATAAGGGTGACTAAAGGGTGTCAACAATGCTTAATATTAAATACATAACGTTATGTACATTTATTGCCATAGTAAAGGGCAGCTTAATCCAAGCAAAAACAATGCTTTGCTGTCAAGTGCCAGATCGTGTAGTCAGAAAAACTGGCACTGACACCATAATTACAGTTTGTCCCTCTTACCCCTCCCCTAAAAGGAGGTTTGATGCTGGTGGACATAAGTACTTTTGACAGAATTATTCGCATGACCAGCTAAAGTGCTTGTACAGAAATTCTCCTTGTAGCAGGTATACTTCTGAGTTATTTGATTGCACATTTCTTGAATGTTATGTCTTTGACATATCTAAGCTAATTTTAGACAGTCTTTGACTGGTAAGTTTAATTTTCCAGGAGGGGATTTATATTACTAATGTAGCACTGGAGTTTGCTCAAACTTTTTATACCTTATCCAGAGACTGGAGTGTCACAGGCTGAACTGGCCAGATTGTCTCAAGAGCCTGACTTTGCTGTATTATGCTGGATTGCCATCATTACTATTTTTACTTGGATTTTCTGTATTCACACCATTTAAGTATTCCATCTTGTCAGTTTCTTGGCCGAATTAAGCTATTTTCAACCAGAGTTGCTGGAGGGGAAGAAGACAAAGGTCAAGAACTCAAAGTGCTCAGTATTCATCAAACTATGTGTGAGTAAGACACTGAAGAAAGCCCCAGAGACTGGCTTAATAAAGCCCCAGCCTCAGCAACCATTTTAGGTAGTGTGAGCACATTTTTCAGGAATGTTTGTCGACCTGAAATATGGATATAACATGGATTGTAAAATACTATTCCTGCAAGTATTTTTTGGAGGGGATCTTGACTCTGAATTAGGCAAACTACTCCATTACTGACACATAAAAACCACTGGCATTACTATCCAAAGATGTGATTCAGTGTCCATGATTATCCTTAGGAGTTTGCCAATAAATTCAGCACAGACATGAGCAGAGTAGGAATGTCAGTATTAGTTATGTGAGACTTGGACATCCTAAACAGGTGTTCCCACCTGTTACTGATAATACCTCAACATGCTACAAACCTCTCACCATTTGCAGTACAACTTAGGTTTGGCACACAACAGTAAATTAATCTGAGGAAATATGTTTGCATAATAATGGCCTTTAAAAATTAAAGCTGTATTTAATTCTTTGAGCTGTCGTCTTCCTTGAGAGCAGAACATAGTATGCAAAGTGGGTTATTACAGGTATCTGTGTAGGAACATCAAAAAATTCTAATCAGTACAGTATGATAACATCATTTAAGTCAATTTTCGTGACTTGGTCTCATTTCAGATGAAGTGGCTACCTGTCCTGCCCCAGCAGTGTCTTTTGCTGATGACATGTCTCCTAATGGCCTTGGAAGCTGTACCTATAGACATAGATAAGACAAAAGTCAAAGGAGAAGGCCACGTAGAAGGAGAGAAGGTAGAAAATCCAGTAAGTGTAATGAAATTTATCTGATGTTTTTCCTAATTGTTAGTAATCTGGATATAGGCAAGTCCCTTTCTGAAATTTACATGTTCTTTACTGGAGGTAAGAACATAGTACTGTCATAGGGTCTGCCATCTGCTATGTGGAGGTTCTGTTTAAATTTATTTCATTTTCAAAAAAATAATAAGCTGCTAAAGGTGAGGTGGCACATGAAAGGAATTCCCTAGCATACAGCAGGAAGAATTTACTGTTCCACAGAGGCTTATTTCAAGTGATCAGGTGGTGGTCTAGGAAATTCCACTCGCTGATTCCAATTCAGTGTTTCAAACAGAACAGTAATGAATGAATTGCACTGTTATAAAAAAGCCACACACTATACTGACATGACAGATGCTTATAAAAGCTTATTACATTGGTTCCTAAACAATTTTCTCCTCTTTCTTGTCAGCTGCTGAAACAAATGAATCATAAGTTGCTATAGGGCAGTGATGCAAATCTGAAAAAACAAAGATATGTAAAACAATATAATGCCTGTGTTCCTGAGATTAGAGTGTCAGTTCAATAATCGTATTTAAACAAGGCTAAATGTTTGGCAGTATATTCCTTTCTCAATTTCATATTCTTTTTTGAAGGATACAGGACTTTATTATGATGAATATCTCAGGCAAGTGATAGATGTCTTGGAAACTGATAAACATTTCAGGGAGAAACTCCAGACTGCTGACATAGAGGAAATAAAGGTAGGTTCAAAGAAATAGTTCATTAAATCCATCAGTATGAGCCATGTATGTTGTATTCCATCTTCCTTTTCTTTTTTCTTACTCTTCTCAATTTTTGTGAGCTTAGATTTCATTTTATTTACGTAGTTATTTTACTAAATCTGTCTGTAGTCAAGGGACAGCAGAGCTTTTCACTAATCATATTCCATAGCAGAAAAAACCCCCAGCAACAAGATACACTAAATTGCATAGTTTCTACCTGCTACCTGTCCACTAAAAAGCTGGTTTCAGACTTTATGCAGGTAGGTGAACCTTTATGTACATCAAAACACCTGCAATTTAGATCTCATGTGTAGTTGCTTGTCAAATAATTTGGAACGCTGTTCTGAACACAAAGGTGTATCTGCTTTCCAAGATTAAGATAGTAAGTCACAAATGTATATGATGACATAGAAAAGAATTACAAGACAGATTTTAACATCTGGGGATACTGAGGGGTTGTGCTAGAAGTAAAGTCAGTGTATATAGGAATAAAACAGACCTCGGGCTTTCTCCACTGCTGTCCTGTCTTCTGTGCCAATCCACATAGCGCTCTGTCCAAAACCTCCGCACATTATTGTGTTTTACACTTCAGTTCCTGGCTCTAAGTGGTGGCTGTTCTGCGTAGCTCCTTTATGAGCTAGAAATTAGCAAGGGACGGGTAGGAAACAGTCTAAAGTGACAGACTTAAAGAGGAGATCCTGCCTTTTGTGTTTCCTTTAATCCCTCGTGTTGCCATGGGCAGCTTTTGGCTTCCTTTTCTCCTGTGCTCCATCTAGTGTAACTCTTGAAGACTGCCGTTCATTATGGCGCTCTCGCAATACTCACGGGTGGCTGCTGCAGTGCTTGTATCTTCCCTCAAGGCTTACAGCCCGCATCGAGGAGATGAAGAACACCGGCACTTTGTGTGCTTTTCACATTTCTTTTCAACTAAGTTGAGAACATTTGATCAAGAAACTTGTCACAAGCATTATTAGGCATTGCTCCTTCAAGGTTATGGTTTTGTTCTTTGGAGGAGCAAGATAGAAACTCTCTTTTCAGAAAGCTTTTAGGATTCTTCTCTGTTTCTATAGAACCATAGGCATAAGAATTCTGAATCTGCTCTTTGGAAAAATATTGAGATTCTTACAGTGAGTGCTACAGTATGGCCAAAGACTGCCACTAGTCTGCTGTCTTGCAGCTCATGTCTAATGGGAATCCTAAAAAACTATCTTCTAGTTTTTATACGTAACTTTTGTTTTTTGACAGAGCGGAAAGCTAAGCAGAGAGCTTGATTTAGTAAGTCACCATGTGAGAACACGGCTGGATGAACTAAAAAGACAAGAGGTAGCAAGATTAAGAATGTTAATTAAAGCTAAAATGGATTCTGTTCAAGGTAAGAATACAAAATTTACCTAGGTGATTACTATGGGGGAATTGTGTTGAAGAAAAGCCAGAGTCCATCAGTTCTGCCTTGTTGTCAACAATAATAACTAAGCTGAAAGTGAGCGTCCTTTCTGAGCTGGCCTAGGGCCAGTGAAGACCTGTCTTTATGGGAAACTGAGGAGAAGAGAGGAGCCATCTGTGTTTTATAAATAACTAAACTTGTTTCTGTCAGTGGACTTTTCACTGACAGAAACAAGTTGAGTTATTTATAAATAAATACATTACTTAGATTTATAAATAAAGTTGTTAGATGCTTCTAGTTATTTTTCAACTTCTTTTCTATTTTGTAATGCATCAATTCATAGATTACTCACTGAGAACTAGTAACATAGTAGGACTATGTTTAAGAATACATGACACAGCATTTCATGTCTTTACAGGGAAGGAAATTTATGTTTTTGACAGTCACTTCACATGAAAGTTTTCCTTCTAGTCTTCATTCAGCTCCCTTTCCACCAGTTACAATTACTGTACAGATTTAAAACAAACATTAAACATTCACATTTAGAAGATTATTTTTCGTATTTTGGGGGCAGTTTTAAGGTCCTGAATGAGGAAAAACGTTTGGAGTGAAAAAAGTCTCCATAGCATTTGCTTAATTTCTAATGAAATTTTACATACTCAGGCAATTTCTTTTAGTGAGTAAAGTATATAAGTTTCTAATTATTCTGGTTGCTGCATGTTTCTGTGGGAAAATGTGCTATCCCTTTTTATTTCTTATTACTGAAGGATTTTTAAAATATGCATTTAGAACTAATTCTGTTACTTCCTTACTAGTGATTTTTTTTTTAAGGGATTTAGTTGTTTATAAACAAAGATTCTAAGGTTGGACTCCATGCTCTTGTTTCTAAAATGGTGTTTTCACAAAGAAACTCTTATAAAAAGGGCTCAATTTGCCTATGCAGATTATTTTATTAATAAAAATCTTTGCAGATTATGGGGAGGGGTTCCATGGAAATGAATACATCAAATTAAAATAATGCAAGAATGAGGATCTGTCTTCCAGGCTAAGCCAAGTTTAGAGGTGGCAAATAGATTGAAGAAATGTGCAGGTGCAAATAAGTGTTTATGGGGATGTTGCTTCTGTTGCAGACAAGCAGTCCAATGACATCACAGTGACATTCACAGTGAGTCAGCTGACAGCAGCTAATGGTTGTGTACATAGTAATTTTGTGTATTTTGAAGTTTAATGGACTGATTACGTCTAGCCCTCTCTACTTTCGTAAATCAATAGTAACTAACAGTGTCCTTTAGAAAAGTAATTTCCCCCAACAGTTCAAATCTGTGTGAGATCTTACATTTGGGAACAGTTCAGAATAGTCAGATAACTACTAAGATGTGAAAACATTTTGTAAAGTCAGCTTTGCCCATAAGTATTTCATATTATATACAAGTATGGCCAAATTACCTATAAAATACAGCTGCATCTACACACCTAGGCAACATCTTAGAATCAGTACAAACAGCAGGAACAATCGTTTCATTTCCTTTTATTTAGTCTGGTAATCTGTGCCCTATGACACCACTTAATAGCTTAGTCTTCTATCTTACCTAAAAAAAGAAGAAAAAGGATACAAATTCCCCTTTTTTCTTCCCTCTCAGATGGATCAGGTTTATTTAAAAAAAACCCCAAACAAATCTGAGATTATATTCTGAATATATTCAGTCCTCATCCAGACGTGTTTTTAAACATTTTCACGAAGATCCTACTAGACTGATCAGTACAGGACAGAAGAATGATTGGGATTGGGTCTCAGATAATACAGTAATGTGGCAAGTAAATACTGTCAAATAGAAGGAATCTTTTCCCCTAAGCATAAGAAATGGAGGAAAACAGGTTTGGGGGCTGGGTGTTTTGTTGTTTGTTTGTTTTTCTTAAGTCTATTGTTACACTTGTAAAAATGTTTCAAAATCAGGAAAGGCCCATATATTTAAACAGAAATTATGATCTCACCAGGGAGGAATGATGATTGAAATCTGCCCTGGCCAGCGTTTGCTGTTTTGCGATAATACAAACACAACATTGAGTGTAAAACAGATAGTTTGCAAAGGAACAGCCTGTTCGAAATTGTGGGGTTTCAGTTCTTTTTTTAAACAAATAAAATATTCTTTGCTAAGCCATCTAGTAAAAGCTTGTCACAATTGTTGTCCTTAACATATCAAAGTGTGTGCTTCTTAAGAGAGGTTACTATCTAGCATTAGCATTCAGAAACCTCCTAACAGCTAGGGAAGCCTGTGGTAGAAATGTGCTCAGCTGCTAGTGCATTGATTCTGTTTGGTATCTCTCCTGTCATAAGGAAGAGAAAATGCTTGCACCTTTTAGACCTGATTCTCCACTGTCTTGCACTTCTCTTTTTTTACAAATGAAATCTGAATATCTGCTTATCTGATCTGATATAATTTTATGCCATATTGTACATAAAACTGTGGCCAGATATAAGTCATTTGCAAAATGTACAGGCCAGTAGAAGAGTTGCACTTTTCCTGGTTCAGGAAAATATGCAAGTTGTTAGCCTTGATATAGCATGATTTCAACAAATTCATTTACATAAAAGAGAATAAAATATTTTTCTTAGTTTATGTAGCTCAAACTGATTGTACTTTTCCTTGCTGAACCATAAGGCTTTATTTATGTTTGTAAAATTACTGTGTGCAGTGCAACACTGACACAATAGAAGGACTGAAGTACAAATTGCCATCAATTTTGCCAGCCTCCAGGAAAAACAACTTCAGAAATTTTGCTGTAGTTTCCTCCAACAGTGAAAAAATTACACAGCCCTCAGGGAGCCTCAGGTACTTAAAAGGCACAAGCTCCCATATGAAAGACATTAACTTCTTGATCTTGCTGGATTTCAAACTTATTTTCATATTTTCCATGTGTACCTTATTCTTTCAGACACTGGCATAGACCATCAGGCTCTCCTTAAGCAGTTTGAACACCTGAACCATCAGAATCCTGACACCTTTGAACCTAAAGACTTAGATATGCTGATTAAAGCAGTGAGTGCCATATATTAACTACTTAAGGGGGTTTGGGTATTAATTAGTGTGCTTTTTTTGTTCTGGTAAAGGCAAATCCTTTCCTATATAACACTTTTTATAAATGACATGCAGGTTTCATTTTCAAAGAAAAGTCATTTGTCTCCTCGCACACTGGAAGACTGTTGTAAGTGTGTATTATGCCAGTACAAGCAAATTTGGGAAAAATACACCTTTCTGGAAATCTTTAAATATAGTTTAGATAGGGGTACATTTTTCCCAAGTGTATTTTCTGATTTCTAATTCTAAATGATATAGGAGTCTCACAGAATGACATAAATAATTAACCCTAATCTAGCCATATGAATTTTGGGATCTATTATGTATATATCAAGCTGCAAAACCACAGCAAAGTAGAATTTAAGACATCAGTATTAGAAATTGCTTACACTGGGCATGGCATTCAGTGCCTGTTTATTAAGGGGATGTAGTTAAGCATGGCATGGCTTTTTTCAAAAGCTAGAGAAAATTACACTTCCCAAGGGCAAAAATTACTTTCATCTCAGCTGTGCTTTCGAGAACACTGTATGTCCAACATGAGAATTTGACAGTTTTTATATTTTTTAAATAAATTGAAAGATAAGTTGTATTTCAAGCTTTCTGTAATTTTTGTATAATTTTTTTTTACCCGTGAAAAATTTTATCTGTCTTCTGTAAAATTATTTTTATAGAGATATTATAATTTCTCTTGCCATTTCTGAACATCACTTCTGGGAAAATTGTGGATTTGCTAGGAGCTGCATATCCTCCACATGGCAGTTCTTTCTTTTATTATATATGTTATTGTTTTGTCTTTTCATTTCTCACCCAAGATACTGACAGTGTAATGGGCATTTTAGGGTGTCTTTGCTGTGAAATTGTTATTTTAAAAGGTACAGTGAATCTGAAAACTGAAATGTAAATCATGAGGAGACAATACCAAGTATAAACATGTACGTTGGAAAACACTACCAAAAAATCATTTGGCCTGTCTGAAAATGACATCTTTAAACTCTATACAAGTACCTGTTAGAAATTCTCTCCTCACTCTTACCCTTTCTCTCCCCATAATTATTTTTTATTTAGTCTGTATTAAACCACTGCAAACTAACTCCCATTACCAATGAAGGCCCTTTTTTCATGGATAAACTACAAATCCTTACTCTGAAGTAATCAACGAGTTAATGGTCCTGTTAGTATGGGACTTATTTAACTTGAGTTAATTTATTACTAACTGCTGAAAAAGGACACCTTGCTGCCTTCATACAGTACCGTGCAATTGCAAAATTTGTCTAGCAGTTGAACCCTTGCAAATTAATTTCCATGAGAATAACAAAGAGGAGAGAGATGTTTCTGCATCACTGTCATAGGAAAGGAACCCCCCAACTAGTCTGCCCCATGTTTAAAAGGAGAATGGCAAAATGGGCAGCCTTGCCCACAGAGCTGAACAATACAGTGTTTAATGTCAAGAGTGTTACATAATTGTGTGGCATAATCATATGTCTGCATATATCGTATTTTTAGGCTACAAGTGATCTGGAAAACTATGATAAGACCCGCCATGAGGAGTTTAAGAAATATGAGATGATGAAAGAACATGAGAGGAGAGAGTATTTAAAAACACTGGATGAAGAAAAGAGGAAGCGAGAAGAATCCAAATTTGAGGAGATGAAGAAAAAACATGGAGATCACCCTAAAGTTCACCACCCTGTAAGGCCACAGCCTGTTCTTATGTGACTGAGTGGAAGCCTTCCTGTCCAGAGAGAAAAAGCTAATAGACAATACCTTTTGCTCTATAATTTAACTTCCTTCAGCTCTTGTTTCTAGATGAGTCTTTGTGGCCATGACCGATCATTACAGGTGCTCCTTTCCACAGAATACGCATTTCCTTGACATTCCCTCCTTCCCTGGGCCTTTCTATCTAATGAATATATTAGACTTGATCAAAGGGGCATTAAAGAAAATTTCATTGATTCCATTTGCCACAGACTAATCAGCAAACAAAGCTTTTCAGAGAAACCAGAATGCAAAGGTAATGCAGAAAAATTACACTAAATTGTCTTTTGAATAGTTTTTCTTTAACCAATCTATAGGGAAGCAAAGATCAACTGAAAGAGGTGTGGGAAGAAGCAGATGGACTAGATCCTAATGAATTTGACCCCAAAACATTTTTCAAATTGCACGGTAAGAGGCTTAGTTTTAATTTAATGAACAAGTGAAATGATTTTCTTTTACATTCTGCTGAGGACAAGTTTGTCATATGCTAGGATGAAGTTATACCTCAAACAATTTGGATGAGTCTGAATAGTATAGAGGAGAAAATATTTGTTTTTGTTTGTAAGTTTCCTGCCAAGTCTTAAATGGAGCTCAGAATTTGAAAACAGAGTTTTGTTTAACTACTCCTAAAAATGTACAGCAAAAACCCAGTAGTGATTCCACAGGGAAGTATGGGTAGGTAGAGGGCTGTCCATATCTTTAACTTTACTTGCACACTACATACGAGGAATAAATTCTCAGAGGTGTGTCTCTAGTAGGGAGTAAACCTGCTTTCTCATCATCTCTGAAAATAAATACCACACTGCTAATCTCTGGAATGGCCATAGACCTCAAGCCTCATCAGAAGTTGCACAATTCTTTTGATAAAAAACAATATGCCCTTTAATCCTGCCAATGTGTTTCTGAGCAGTGTGCAGCTAGAAACAATAAGTAGTAACAATAGCAGAGATGAGGATGCATCTCAGTGGACATTTTGCTTTAAATGTGATTATATCATCATGTAGCCTTTTATTATGAGGTTGTTAAATGTTCATCATAGTACCACTGAGTAGATCCTGCCTGCCACTAGATTGCTCAGTGTACACAGAACAGTACACAGAATTTGACTTATCCCAAAGATGATGATTTAGATGAAGGAAAGAGTTTTAGCTTGAGTTGGAACTTTTATCTTGGCTTATAAAATGTATAAATATGTATTATAGTTACTAAATCTTATTTCTTCTTTCTAAACAGGGCTTTTGAAAGAATTTTCTGAAAGTTTTTGGTAGCTTGTTCGTGCAAATCCTACCAAAACACAAATAGCTGAAATAACCTTTTGCCTCAGAGCTTAATATTTAAAAAACTTTGAAGCAATTAAAAATATTGCATAATACCATCCATTTGAAGTAGACATTCTCCTTCAGTTTCAGAGATAATCAGAATATGATGTAGGATGAAAGATGGATCATTAGTTATCAAGTATTCGCTCTGCATTTGTCATGAGAAGTCATTTTACAGTTATCTCAAGTGCTGCGTATTTATGTATTAACATAATTCTTAATTTTGTTTTGAAGAGTCATACTGTCAATTAACAAAGTTTTTTGCAAAATTTTGTTGCTCCCAAGTCTAATTACAAATCTAGTTATTAAATTGGGACAACTTGTTCTCAGCAATATTTTTTGGCAGTTGCACTCTGCGCAATCCTGTGGTGACCTATTTCAGCTTGCTAATCTAAGAAGTAGGGATATTGCTCCAGACTTGTCCAACCAACCAAAACTGGTAGTACACTTCTGCCAATGCCTGATAAAAACCTAAACAAAAAAAATCAACCTATGTCACCAGCTGTGCTTGTTAAATGAGGTTTTTAATCCACATGGGATATGTACACTGGTCCTTACTTAACTCATGAAGATCCATTACATGTATAACTTTCTGTACCTACTCATCTTGCTTTTTTAACACCTTTTTTTGTAGATGTCAATAATGATGGTTTCTTGGATGAGCAAGAATTAGAAGCCCTATTTACGAAAGAGGTAAAAAAGAATTCAGAAGTTCTTTCAGTAAATGGTTACAGGGATGTCTGTATTTTTTCCAAGTATATGACAAAATAGAGTATTCATGCTGAGTTTTGTGCATCTTTAATATTTCTACAAAAATGCAAAACCTATCAGCAAGTAAAATAAAGCAGTTGAAGAATAGGAGACAGACATCAGAGGTCTAATGCCTGTGTATTTCTTTGCCATAGGCTTGTTTGAGATTTTGTAACTAGTCTGCAGGATAGCTATTACCTATATAAATTGCAATGCAGAGATTTACACTCTTGCTCTGCTTAGATGGAGCCTGGTAGAGGTTTTGAGGTTCTGAAGCTGTGCTCATTCATTGTTATGGAAGAAAGGCACACTTGTGTGACTTGGCTCAGGGACAGCATGCTCTGGAAATGGCTACAAAAATTTCATGTATTTTGTGTCTGGCTAGTTTGGAGCACATGTACATCTGGTAAAGTAGACCAGCTCTTAGTTTCTTTAAGCCTTTGTTTGTTGTTGTGAAAAGCAAATATTAGCGTGACTTTGCCACCCAGAGAGGTAATGATAGCAATGTACTGAAATTCCAGAGATAGGAAATACAAAATCAATAAGTAAATGAAGGGCCTTGGTCTTCATTTTCTCAGCAGATTATGTTTTGGTATAGCAGAAAAAAAATCCCCTAATAAATTTCCCATTCAAAGGTCCAGGACTATGGCTGTCAATATCTAGTCCAATATTGGTTTTCCGAGTTCAATGAGTAAGGGAGGAAATGTGCTATATGGTATATATAGAAACTTATAAATTCAAACTACTGCAATTTTTTTAAGAAACATAATTTGCAAATACAGATTTCTAACAATATTTTGTCATAATCTGCTTCAATACAACGAAGATGCAGGGCAGTCTTTTTTGGCAGATGTATCACTGTTTTGTAGGTTTTTTTAGTTTAAAAACAAGTAGTCTGGGGCCTTAAAATTACTTATGGCTAAGCAAGTGGAGCTCAATGCCTGAGAAAGTTAAGTAGAAGCAAATAATCATGAACACTCCAGAAAGGTATTGTGCAAGAAGCGAAGTGGACCATTAAATTTAGCACTCAATTTGTCTTGTGATGTCCTGAATGCTTACTATGTCAGCTGCATGCTCTGGTAAAAAAGCTACTCTCTTCCATTCCAGAAACCAAATGGAACCTCTGCCTGCTTTGTAGGATCAGACTGTGCACACTGAGGTCAACTTTACTGTAACATCCACAGCAATGAATTGCAACAGACCACATGAATTAACTGAAAACTTCATTCTTAGGAAAGAAAGGCTCACTTGTTGCTAAATACTGTGCTGAAAGAGGAAAATTGCACACACACACACTCTCACTCTATTGCAAAAACGGTGAACTTAGGTTTTTAGCAACGTCTTGCACTACTTTTACAGATATGCCCAGTCATTTGAGTGGGCAGCCCTTTCTTCAAACTAACATTTACTAATTTTGAATTTCAGCTAGAAAAAGTTTATGATCCCAAGAATGAAGAGGATGACATGGTTGAAATGGAAGAAGAAAGGTTGAGAATGAGAGAACATGTAATGAATGAGGTGAGGACTGATATTGATTAAGAGCTGATTTTCTTCTGTGTTTAAGAAATACAATTCTCCTGCTATGAAGTGTTGTCCAAGTGCAGCAGAAAGGGATGACATGTCTCACTGCATGCTGTTTGTGCTGAGATTCGCATAAAGTGACAATCTTCAAGCCCTATCCCTGTATTCTGATGTAAATGCCTGATGACTAGTTTGTATTTAAGAAGTTCCAGAGAAGGAATTGTGCAGTAGCTTCTGTCTTTTGCAAATACTGAGATTCAATAGAAATTCCCCTGTGAATTGTACATCAAACAGGGAAGAACTCCAAATGTTCTTTGGCACTTGGCAAATGGTTAAGATTCTGGTGTGTGGAGCAATGTCTTCTTTCACATAGCACACCTTTGTTCCTTCAGAAGAGGACTCAGAGCTAAAGGTATCACCTATGACAGTGAATACCTTTATTAGGTTTGGTGGGCTTTCAGCTCAGGAGACAGAGGAAGGGGAAGGGGATGTTTTGAACCACCATGTGTTTCACTAATAATTTTTCTGTATTCAACTGTATTCCTTAAGCTTGAGGAAAACAGCAAGACTGGTCTTCTGTTAGTCATAAAGGGAAGTGTTTCCTCCCTTCCCCTTAAAGGATTCTGACACAATTCAGAACCTCCCCATTCACCAGTGGATATAATTTTGTAACTGTGAGTCAGAGTAATTGCCAGAAAGCTACAAAACGTTTTTCTCAAAAAAAAAATCATACATTCCACTATTAGTGTTGGGGCTGTGAACACACATGTTTCCAATAAAGCCAATGATGTTTGAAGTAAAATGTGAAGATTTACTTTTTAGTTCTACTTTTGTTAAGCTATATAAACTTGTGAGAAGTATTCAGAAGATGTCGTGGGCGTTATATTTGAGGATATTTGATTGATGAAACTAAACATTAGCTCCAGCAAAACACATTCTTTAGGTTAAGCTTAATTTTTTGCTTCAAATAGGTTGACATCAACAAGGACCGACTGGTGACTTTGGAAGAGTTCCTCCGAGCTACAGAGAAAAAAGAATTTTTGGAGCCAGATAGCTGGGAGGTAATGAGAATGTGTTCCAAGTTCAACACAGAGTAGCATTACCAGCACTCTACCAGGAAACCAAGTGGCATGTCTGTGACCTTTGCTTTCTTGCAGTTCTGTGGTGGTATGTGTGTAGTTAAGCGCCTTAGCTAAATGTAACCTACAAATGTAGCAGCCTAATGTAATGCAGATGTGAGCTTTATGGAAAAGGTCTGGCGCCACCCTGGGGATTCTAGAAGAGCTTTTCACACATGCTTTTCAAATGGAAAATGGACATTTTGTTTATGAATCACTTTAAAGGGAAGATAAGAGCTCAGTTCGGAAGCAAGAGGATAGTTTTCTCCTACCTCTAAATCTGTAGTTGAGTTTTGCTGAAAAAATAGCTGAGAAATTACTGTTTTGCTGTTTGCAGTGAGTTTAGCCTTTACAGTGTCATTCATGTCTGAGTATCTTGTTCTGAGAGTTTTTTAGTGAACTGGACAATTCACATAGGAATTTCAGTGAGGAGTTAATAAAAAATGTACATGTGTTCCTGTCTAAGTATTCACACTTGTATGTATTTTCTTGCAGACACTAGATCAACAGCAGCTCTTCACTGAGGATGAGCTGAAGGAATTTGAAAATCATATTTCCCAGCAGGAAGATGAACTTAGAAAAAAGGCAGAAGAACTTCAGAAACAGAAGGAAGAGCTACAGAGGCAGCATGACCAGCTTCAGGCTCAGAAACAAGAGCTTCAGCAGGTACATGTATGAGAACAGAATATTTTTTTTCCCTTTTCTGTATCCTTATATGTGTAACAGCTCATGACAGTTCCCAGCTCTGGAGCATTCTTTACCTTGATTTCTCGTATGAGTCCCAGCTGAATTCTAAACTAATGGTACCACAGCAGAACCTAGTCCAGTATTCACAATTACAGCAAACAGAGCAAGCATCTCAACTCAGCATTATACTAACTAAGACTTTACATAATGACTGCAAAATTTGTTGTAAGTGTATTCATTTATGCCACATCAGAGAAAGTGGGCAATTTTAAGTTTTTCAACTGTTATACTTTATTTTTCACCAGGTTGTAAAACAGATGGAACAAAAGAAACTACAGCAAGGAAATCCTCCTGCAGGACCAGCTGGAGAACTGAAATTCCAGCCCCGTATGTGTCTTTCTGTGCTGAAACACAAACTTTAAAATAAGATTTGCCATGTAGAAGTCATTACAACTATACTTTCAGTTGAACCTATTAACCTAATGCAGTTTTAATGACCCCTGTAGAGAGGTTCACTAAACAGCCTTTAAGAGGGAAGTATGTAATTCTAAAGTATCCCTGAAATCTCAGTGCTTTTAAATCCATAGTAAAGAAAGAGTTCTAACACAAGGCATCAAATGGGCAGAGAAGGAAGATTGTGTTGTACTAAAAATATTGCGGTCTAGGGTATCTAGGATTTTGGAGCATCCAGAGAAGAACAGGGACATACAAATGACCAGGTCTGTCTTATGTTCTGGGACTGCATCACAGTCTCAGACTGCAGAACAAATCAAAGCTTTTAAATATCCTCAGGGGTCAATTTACCAGCAATTGGATATCAACTTAGCCTTAGATAGTATGAAAGACAATTGCTTCAATACCTCAGAAAGAAGGTAGTGGCATAATAAATCACTGCATTTGCTCTTTGGTAGCAACAAAATGGCCAGATAGCACTTCTTGTCCATAACAGATTGCTCATGTTTCCTTTGTGCTTTAATGGGCTCTGCTGCTCCATAGATCCTAACTGAGCCTTTTTGCCCCCTCTGGGAAGGCTGAAACTACACTGACTTTATTGGCTTCCATGTTCACATGCTGACACAGTCAGCAGAGCTCAAGAACTTGACATTCATCTCAAACATTGGCTTCAGATCTATTGAGACAGCCTTTTGAATATTAGAGGCTCTTAACTGCCCCTGCAGGGCCAGCAGTGTGATTTCAAACCTCAGGTGTGGTATTCTGTGATTACAACTTGGTTGATACCCTGAAATTCTACCCACTCAGTTCCATGAAGGGAAGTAATGAAATTTCAGAACCGATTTAGTTTTGTCTTTCCTTTGCTTTGAAACTGCCTGTGGGTAATTTCATTTTAAGATCCCTGGTTCTCAGAGCACAAATTCCCCTCACCATATGATAGTCTTTTGATACTGGCAATATTGTAGCAGAAACTGTTCTTAACACATGTATTATTTTATGTAAAATCTTTCTGCAGAGTCATTTAATCAAGTGTTATAGGAATTCATTATATTAGCCAGAACTGGTCACTACTCATTCACTGAGTCAATGAGATCCAAGCAGACAGTATTTTAAATCTATAGGCCACTGGAGACACTAAGGGTACTTTAAGGAAAAAAGGAATGCCAAAAATGCAACTGCAAGTTCTGAAATCTTCATCAATCTGTGAAAATTAGTATAAATCAAGCATAGGTCAAGGGAGAACATTGTAAGTATTGATACAGTAAGGAGCAACAGACAGGAGTAAGTTGCAATTGTGTCTTTTTCAAGCTTCCAACGTTGGGATTAAAGGTCCTGTAAAACCATGGTATATTTCAGAACAATCACCAAAGAATCAATGTGTTACTGTTTAAAAGCATTTGACACCAAGCAGAAACAACTAATAATCTAAGAGGAAACACTGAATAATAATGCAGTCTATTGGGTAATCTCAATCTTATTTCATTGTTAGTCACATAGAAAAATCTTGATTCCATTTATAAACCAAAAAAATAGAAGGTTTTGTTGATTGTTTCTATGATAGGAACTTTCCTTCAGAGACTTTTCACATTTAGGGCCAGTTTAATTGAGAAGTTACAAATGGTTCTATTCTTGTTTTACAGCTGGGGAACACAAAGTCGGAGATGCACCAAAGCATCCTGTAGGAGGTGATCAGCCTTTACCACCAGGACATGTCCAAGAACCAGCTGTTAGAACTGATCAAGTTCACCCTTAACCACTTGTGCCTCAACTTTCTAGCATCTTTATTATTTGGGGTGGGGAAAGGGTGGGAGGGGCTTTGGGAGTGGGGTGGGCAGGAAATCAGAGTGAAACATGAAATCTCCACTCTCTTCCTCAGACTGTAAAATCATGGTAATGTTAGAGATAAAGTATCAGGTTTGATTTATAAATTAAACTAATTTCCTCTCCAATGCATCAGTGAGAAACAAAAGGGGATCATCTAGAGGTTATGATAGAGGAGGAGATTAGGGAAACCATTAATACTAAAGATTTTTATGGCCAGGGGACTGAGCTGTTGAGCTTTTCTCTTACAAAGAGGGAAGAGATGTCTGCCATTCTGTGTTTAGGCATGAATCAGAATCTTCTCAGAGAGGAAACAGGGAACAGGCCTGAATGTCAAGTTAGGTCTAGTTTTATGTAGAAACTTTCCAGAAATGCTGAAAAGCAAAAGATGGGGAAACAGAGACCATAGATAAAAAGGCCTGCACTTTCCAGCACTACCAAGCCCTTTCTTCTTTGAGACCAAATAAAAATCAAACTTCTTAATCATAGAAAATTTGCACTTTCTAAATGTTAAATACAGCAAAGAATTATGTGGAACAGTGAATATTTTTCATGTTTACAGAAGCCTAAGAATTTCACTGTAAAGCCTTCAAAAGGAATACTGTACTTCTAGTGCATTAATCTGAACCGTCCTCCTGTTGAGATTAATTCTGTGTGGCAGTTGAAAGCTCAACTGTCTCTTGGGACAATACTTTTGTCCCCATTTCTTTCATCAGATGTCAGTTGATCTCAAAATTTTGCATGTTATTAAATGAGCTTTTTATGTTGATGGAAACATTGTGCAAAACAGAACAAGACTCATTGTCTTTTTCTGTACAGATTATCCTACCTCTGACAATAAAACCAGATTTTTCAAAGTGCACCATGTGTTTCAGAAAGCGCTTCTCAGACATGAATCTGGGACTCATTAAGGGTCGCGCTAGTAACTCTTCTGAGTTTTTCAGCAGGTGGTTTAAGTTTATGAAGTGTCCTAAACCAGGGGTGCTACTTGATTGTATTATTTTGGTATTGAACCAGGACAGGTCCCTAGTATTGCAAGCCACAATTTTACAAGAGCAAGTTGATTTTCCTGTCAGTTTTACTGTATTGCTGAAAAGTTTTGTGACTGTCCTTGCTTTTAATTCATTTCAAACTGAAAGTATCCTAAAGTGTAAACCCTGTTTGGATTTGTTTGCTTTGGGGTTTTGTGTGTTTTGGTTCTTTTTTTTTTTAAAGAGGGATTGCTCTGATTGTATAATGTTGGCTTTGAATGGATACACACACACCTTGGCTAGCATCCTTTACATTTCCTTCCTGTTCTGTGGCTAACTGCTGACAGTGGCATTAAAAGAAATATTTTGGGTTTTGAGCAAAGAAACAGAAGCATGCCTTTGTTATGGAAAGATGTTCTTTTCAGAATAAGATTTGAATATTTTGGGCAAACTCAAAAAAGACAGAAGGCAATTGCTAACATTTTGTGTTGACATTTAGGAAGTTTCTCACTCTGAAGAACTGTGATTGATGGAAGCTAGGCACATTCCTTCCATATTCAAGGCTTCTTTCATCAGACCTGGGCATATTCTTGTGCTCCACACAATATAACAGAACTCAGTGCCAGAACAGATTAGGGTTCCTTATCTGTTTCATCTTGTTAGTTGTCATGTCACATTTCCTTCATTTATATCACTCAAACAGTTGGACTTTTTACCTTTTTTTCATTCTGTATGCAAGTAGTTGACATTTTTAGTTTCCAAAATCAGTGTCTCCACTGTTTGTCATTTCCATGCGATCTAACAACAGTTTGACGCTGTCTCTGTCAGGAGACTAAAATACCTTTCAGCAGCCTCATCTGTTTGCAAAGAGGCCCAGACATAGTTACAGCTACATAAGATTTCTCCATGCACAGCCCTGGCTTTGGGGTTGTAGCCTGATAATGGGTAACAGGGTGAGGAGGGAAACAAAGAGGGAATTATTCAAATGTCATGGAAAAGGTGAAGGGAATTTTTTATTGTGTTCTCCTTATCCCACATGAAGAGGGGATGTTTGCAGAGGACAAGTGATACAGCCACAGATGTTTGTAGAGAATCAAGGACTGAAACCTTTAGTGTGAAGGCTTTTCTACAGTACAAATCGTTCCTTCAGGCTGCATCTGCCTTCTAAGAAATGCCATTATATTATTATGATATGCTTTGTAATGTAATGCTCAAGCTTCATTTTTGGTGCATTTTGATTGTAAGATCCTGACTCTGCAGTTGGAGATTGGCCCCCTTATCCCATTCACTTTGCAACATCCAGAGTTTTGTAAAGAGTTGTTGTAACTTGGGTGCTGTACTTGGGTAGTAGGAAGTTATAATCACAGATAAGTAAGGGACTGGAATATCACTGGCATAAGTGCTTTCACCTGCATTCTGCTTTTCATTTAGGAGGTGATAAGAAAACTGCATCTAACTTGATACAGACACCAGTTCCACCACAAAGAGGCAGAGATTTTGTTTTGTACTTGGCTGGGATTTCAGTAGGAAGATGAAGGGGTAAAATGTCATCAGTGTTGTACAAATTCATATCTCCAGTGCAATATATGTATTCAAAAAAAAAAAAGCCCCACTCTGTACTTTGTATAGATTAGTTTTTAACTGGATTAAACTGAAACTCAGCACAGTGACAGATGTTTAGTGTTTTATTTTTAGCGGATGGGCAAGAGGCGGATTTACATCTATGCACACGACTTTGTATTCACAGAATCATGGAATGGCCTGGGTTGGAAGGGGCCTTAAAGATCATTTAGTTCTAACCCCTTTGCCTGTGACAGGGACACTTTTCACTAGACCAGATCCATCAGAGCTTCATCCAACCTGGCCTTGCACACTTTCACAGCTTCTCTGGGCAACTCCTCACTACCCTCACAGTAAAGAATTTCTTCTTAATATCTAATCTAAACCTGGCCTTTTTTTAGTTTGAAGCCATTCCCCCTTGTCCTGTCACTACATGCCTTTGTGAAAAGTCTCTCTCCATCTTTCTCATAGGCTCCCTTTAGGTATTGAAAGGCCACAATGAGGTCACCCCAAAGCCTCTTCTGCTTAGGGTCCTTACTCTTTGCTGTCTACTTCTTGCTTTCTGGAAAGATGTGCATTTACAAAAAAAAAAAAATATAAGAGATCTTGTGTTCTTCCCTGGTACCACCTGCCTCACTGCAATAGCTATTCACTAATTTGGTACTTGAATGCTCAATTTTCTATATTCATAAAAATACAAACCAAACTAATTAAAGTGTTACTTCAACAACATTACGAGCGCGTAACACCATGCACTTCTTTGACTTGTTTGAAACAGAAATCCCAGAGAAGGCGAAACACTCATGGGCTTAGTAACACATTTTTCAATAGGTTGTGTTCTTTGCTCAGAGATTTTGCAACTGTAGCCAGGTGTCAGCCACTTCAGGATTTCAGAATGGCTGGGGCAAGGTGTCTCATGAAATTCATAGGACGTGACGCCATATCCAGCCACATTAGGCTTTTCCGTCTTGTAAATGTATCTTGACTAGGAAAAATATGTAGAGTGACATTTTGCAAACAAGCAAAGCTCTGAACTATGGCTCGTCCCTTGGTAATTCATGCAAAAGTAGGTAGCAGATGCCAAGAGCTGTCCCTGAGGTTGTGCTTAGAACTGCTTTCTTGTTTACATCCTGAAATAACTGTTACTGAAATTATGAGGTAGTTGCACCCAGGTTGTGAAATCAGAGCCCCATCTGAAAACAGCAATACTGACTATAGTTCAGTTACATTTCTAAAAATGATTTTTTTTTTTAATTTTAACATAATGAGACATAGGGAACTAGCTTGAGTCCTATTATTTATGCATCCACAGACATCAAATGTCAAAACCATATACAGTTACCCTAATGTTACCTAATGCCTTAAAAGCTACTCTTGCCAGAATCACTTAGTATAATTATAAAAACTTACTATTGGATACAATCAAATACTACACTAAATAGCAGCCCACATAGTTGCTTGTGTGGTGAAGTACAATATCAGTGAGGGAAAGTAATTTTTTCAGAGACATCCAAGTTTCTACACCTGATATATTTTTGAGTGACAAAGGCAGGGATAGAGCAGCGCTACACAATTGACCTCTCCTTTCTTTGTCCCTTTTCCATCAATTCAAGCAGGTGTTAGACTAGTCTGAATGACTGCAGAGGGACTGCTGCTCAGTCTCTGTGCAAACAATTTGTATTTGCTCACTTGTGTATTTCCTTTGACACATAATAGCTCACAGCTGGTACGTCCTGAGAAACTGCCCACTGAGCCATTTCTCTGTTTAAGAAGGTGATGACACATAAACAGTGTACACAGTTTACCCCCATCCCCATCAGGATCTCATTACACACCCTCTCTTATCATTGCTGTTAATAATACATTGAAGACTTCAATTTTTGTGCTCCCTATCACCAGGGACAGTGGAGAAAACAGGATGAAGGTGCAGGCAACTCCACTGTGCTCATACCAAGCTATCTTAGTTCACAAGTTCAGGGCCCACCTAGGAGGAGAGTATGAGTTATTCAGCCATGGAGTACAGTCCTCTGCAAGCTTATATGTATGGAAATTTCTAGTCACAGGAAGACACTACATACTTCAGCACGAGTGAAGTTGCTAAGCCCATGTCAATTCTACAGGCCATGCAGACCTTGCCAGTACATTTAATACCATGGAGAAGTGACACAACATCTGTTAAAACACACAAGGATATCTCAGCCAACTAGCACATGCAGTTACACACCATTTCTTCACTAGAGGGAGTGTAAGACAAGGATTACTGAGCACTCTCCAAAGCAAATTAAGCAGCAGAATGGTGTCATACCAAAATAGGATGAAAACTAAATGATCCCTCAAAAGCCAAACAGCTGCTATGTTTCAATAGGACATTTTTCTTTTACAAAAATGAATTTCTTACATTATGCTATTTCCTTTTGAAAGAGACCCTGAAAGTGCAAATAAACACTAAGCTAATGATACTTTTCCTGAACACAAACACCTCTGTACCATGTGAGTACAGTATGCCACAATTAGATACCAACAACATGAGAATTACTTGGTATTTAAAAACCCAAGACACTGACCAGGAAAAGCTACTTTTTACATTTCTAGTCAGAATCCATAATCCCAGAGTAGGATCCTATGTGTTAGTGAAATAAAAAAGGCAATGCTCTACCACTTTTGCCAAAAAAAAGTACAGCTGGAGGAAACTGGATTATACAAGTGCCAGCTCATTGTCACTCCTGAGGCTGCTCAAGGAACAGCTTCTTTGGAGGCAGATGGCAAGTTGGCTTATATTAGCTTTTTAACCTCCCAGGAATTCTAAAGCTGGAAATTGCATATATTAGAGTCAGCTTGAGGATGCTAGTTCACTCAGACTCTAAAGTTCCCAGGGAAGCACAGTCACCAATGAATAGCCAAGTAAACTGATAAAGATAATTCTGTTAAATATGTGAATTGAGATAAAGGAATAGGGAGTTGTCATCCAGCCATGCCTTAAGATTTTGAGCAGCTTTCATGTTTAACTGTCTGTGTTCAATGTCATAGTGCTTACTACACATAAAGCCATGGCTCAATTTCAGCTACAGAAGTTTTATATTTCTTAGTCTAAATACCCTCAATATATGCATTTTATTTTTAACAAGGAAAGAAGAAAATTAAGTGCTGTAAATGTTCGCTTATTTGTGTTCACTATTATAAAATGATCAAGAACTTAATAAATCACAGACACTATTCAGTCTCAGCTATCTGTATTTTAACTTCCTACAGTGTTTTCAGACAAGAAAAATAGTCAGCCAGTCATCTGTCCTAATAAGTAGATTTCGCTCAATCTACAGGCAATAACAGTATCACCATAATAGTCTTTATTAATTTATCTATTAATTATTTACAGGTCCCCAGTTGCATTTTAGTTGGCTCAGTCTTTGTATTAACAGCTGCTTGTCTTTCAGTTGGGCTGATTGCTTTCCTGTACATTAAGCACTATCAACCACATCAGTGGTTTCCAGTGTCTAAATTTCAATTCTGATTGTATTACAATTTCTACATTGAAAACTGTTCCTGCAAATGCTTTTATTCTAAGGCTAATAGGAGGGATCAGCGACTACAGCCAGTGCTGGAACACTCCTTCCCGCTACTGTGATCTTTAGCTCCAGGTCCCAAAAGCAACACTCGCAAGCTTTTGCTCCCATTTGCTTAAAAGCAAAGTTTCCCTTTGGTGCTTTGGCAGCTGCAGGCAGGCTGGAGATTGCTAAGCCATCTGTGCCGGTACGTGGCACTGCAGACCTGGGCCCTGCCGACTCATGCATGTTTCATCACAGCTCATCTTTCAGTCTAGACATGTCCTAAATGTTTCAAATGTCCCTTGGACTCTTCAGGACAAAGCCAGGGTGGCACCAAGTATGCACAGAGCATTTTTTTTTTTTTAATTTGAAATAAAACAAAAAAAACCCAAAACAAATAAAAACATTCAAAACCAAATTGCAACATAATAGTTATGAAATAGGGAAAAAAGAGTGCTGGGAGGAGATGCAATGCATTCTCATACTGCCACAAAGGACTAACTGAAAAGATGCTGTTTGACCCAGAAAGTGGCAAATACAATGCCTGATGCACGTGTGTCATCAGCAGATCTTCAAAGTGGTAACTCCCAAGTGCTTGATGATTATTATTAAACAATAACAAACTTAGGCATTTAAATTACCCTTTCACAAACAAATTCACACAGAAGAAGCCTTGTATGCTGCCTGGCTGTGCTGACTGTACAGTCACACGGTCTGGCATCAGTGGTGGACTAAACACTATTTAAATAATTGCAGCTATTTAATCCAGAGAATGTAATTGCATGTGTTAAGCAATAAAGCAATAAAATACTTTAATGCACTATCACGGTCTAGTACCTAAACCTTTGTAAAGTGAAGAATCGATTCATGTTTATGAGTTGAAAAAAAAAAAAAGCTAATTCAAGCTTATTTTAGGCAGCCATTAACAGTGTTTAAATGTGGCTCTCTTTTCACACAGCTGTTCTCAACACTGTCCCAAAATTGGCTGCAACAACTCTTAGGGGTAAGTGTGCATCTAGAAACAAGTGTGTCCTTTTTTCCTTACAGTTGCTCAAATAATAGTAATGTTCAAAGGAAGCACAGAAAAGAAGCATCTGGAAGAAGCTGTTTTGGATCAGCAGCTAATCCCAACTATTAGTACTATTTAGCTGAAGTATCCACAAGAGAGGAAGGTACAAATTTTCTTCTGCAACACACAAAGAAACGCTGCAAGAGAAGATAAAGCAATTCTGCTCAAGGACCAGGAGGATCTGAAAGCTTTTCAGTTTCAGGCAGACATAGAGGAGAATGGGACTTTCATGGCTTCATGCATTGTTCATGTTTCTCCAAATGTATGTGAGCAGGACAGGGCAGAGCTTTCCACTGGAATAATTTATGACACTCATATTTTTTTATACTATAAAGAATGACAAAAGTGGCATTCTCTTGAGTAGACAACACCACTGACTTTCAAAATGCTTTGCTACGCAGTGATGATATGGTTTAATTTCTGGAAGACAGTAAGTGTCTGGATTTACAGTTGGCAGAGCTACAGTGCATGTTAAACCAACAAACTTTTTCAAAGCAAGTGTCCATTTTAAAACTCCCAGATTTTCATCTCACTGTTGTAAGGGTGGGCATTCTTTTCTTCAGAGAGGCAGTCTTCTACTCCAGGCACTCTCATGAATTCTTTGTGTTCACAAAGAATTGCTCTTAGTAATACTGTGTATTTTCTCCAAATAGCAATCTTAACTGTCACAGTCAGCTGCCCAGCAGCTGGTCTTTTCCCCTTACAGGAACTAGAAGGATGCAAAGCATTTCCCTAGATCTTAAATAAGTTGTCTGGAAACCATTTCCCCAAAGAAGTCACGTTCTCTTCACAGAAGGCAGCTTAATCTCTCAAACACTGTTGGTCACAGCCACTAGATCTCTCTAAACAGGGAAAGCAAACGCTCTGCAAACACCTCTTCAGCTTTTCTTCAGAGGAATTTACCAGCTGTGTGGGGTGCAACTGTGAAACCCACCCTTCCCCAACCCTTTTCTTTTTGCCCATACTCTGGGCTTCCAGCATTGTCATGGTGCACAGAATCTGGGGGAGGGGGACCACCCCTGTCAGCGCTCTATATTATCTTGACAACATTTAAAGAAATCTGGTGATTTGCTTTTTAGCCCTACCAGTGCTGGATAAAGTGCAATATTTAATGGACATGCCAACTGCTGTGGAGTACTTTAACTTGCAGAGCCCATTCCTTCCTTCCTAAAGGAAGTGGACTTTTTAGGCATAGAGATGATGAGTAGTTCTCAGAAGGATCCTCCACAGATGCTGAAGTTAAAAACAAAGGATCTCTTACTGGAGACAAAACTATATTGCAAAGAAAACCAAATTCCATTTACAAGACCATGCAGTGCAGTTCATTGCTGATGCTGCACATTCAAGGAATACTACAAGGAAATCCTGTTCTCACAGTTTACAAGGTGACTCTCTTATCCTGTATTCTTTGGGCAGTATGTTTATGCTTTCCTCTTTGGTCCACTTGAAAACATCTGGAGAGGACACACTGCCTTTAAACATGTGCTAGCTCTGCCATGGGTCAGATTTGCTCAGTCTGCCCTGGAGTGAGGTCAGTGCAGCTGTGTCCTGACTGTCCAGCTTTATAAGCACTGATATGCCAGAAATAGTGAGTTTTGAGAGAGCTGAACATAAGGAGCAACAAAAATACCGCTCCTGATCAGATTTTACAAGATTTGTCATGATCTTAATAAAGTGTTAAGAAAAAAAAACAAAACACACAGACCTGAGTGTTCCACTAAGAGACACCTACAGTTTGCACTGCAAACTAATGTACACAAAAGAAAGGAAAATATAGATGTAGATCTAAATCTAGCGTGAGGACTAGCTTCATCTTGGGAAACAGAGCCAGCCTGAGAATTTCAGTGCCCACAGTATCTGTATTCCTGCTTCCCCTGCTGGAAATAATGGAGTCTAATCCATTGAGCAGACACAAGGGTCTTTATCTCCTTGAAGCTTCCAAAAAACTATTATGGGGGGGAGGGGAAAGAAAAGAATAGCTCCTACAGTTTGGTAAGTATTTTCCTGAGGAAGCATATTTTAATAAGATGACACTGACCCCTTAAGAGAAAATAGATTATTCCACAGCAGGGAAACCTCTTTAATTCATAACCTTTTAGATTGTGCTGGCATAGCTGTTCTGGGGACCATGAGAAGGACTAGCAAGGAGAAGCCAGGAACTTTGTAAGCCAAGCAAAATAAAATATGTAATTACATGTTACATTTTTTACAGACGCCCTGTAGATGGACGAGTGCTACATTATTTTCATATCCAGGAGACTAGAGAATTGTTGTATTTAAGCTGTCAAAAGAACATTATTTCTCATATTCCTTTCTGAGACCGGATTTCTCTTATTTCCTCTATAATTCACCAAATATATAAATATGAAGGCTATAAAGAGATAAATAATCAAGTTTCTTTGACCTCCTTTTCCCATATTTATCTGCTTATCTAGCAGTAGGAAATACTATATAATCTCTGTGTCTGTGTGCATAGAGGAAGTGGTTTCTGACCTGAAGAGATTCAAATTTAGTGTTTACTGAAAAAGACATAATCAAGGATAGTGTCAAGAGCTACTGGGCCACTCAGGCAACTGCTTCTACTCCATTCTGTGCTTTAGATAACACTAAAGATTTCATATTAAAAAAAAAAAATGCTTTTAAAGTAACATAGAAAGCCTGAAGAAAACTAAAAAATAAAAGGAGAGATTTCTAAGGTTCCCAGGTATGTATACTACATCTATGGGTTTTTTCACTGTAAGAGCAGTACAAAGCACTATTTGATGTAATTTGTAGGGGACAATAATTTTGTTTCAGTTGTCCAGAGTCTTTATAGCCTGTTTGGGAAGGAAGATGTAACTCACGAGTCAGAGTGCAGGCATGGTTCAACCCCAGGAGACCCTGGCTAAAGCTTCTATCAAATTAGTCCTCCCAGTGCTACACAAAGTATATTCACTTGGCATGTTATTTTTGCTACTGAGAATCTCTATAAAAGCTTCAACAAACTAGTATAAACAAAGGTTGAATTTAGCTTGGATTTTTGCTTTCATTGAATCACTTTTTTTCAAATGAGTAAAGAATATTATACTCTCTGCTATGAAATGCTGAAAGTAAAGTGGTTGGGAAAAAAATAAATACAGAAATAGAGGTTCTCTGACCTTTAATCCAGCTATTCCACCACCAAATTGCTTTCCATAAGATATCACATCTGACAGGATTTATTTCACTTTCCTTCTACCCTCTCAACCACAAGATGTAATTTCACATTTACTATAAAATTCTAGTGGGGGAAAAAAGCAGTATAGATTTTACATTTCATACTTGAGGAGTGTTAGCATCAAACCCTTTCCTGAGGCTTACTTCTTAACTAGTTTGTCCTCGAACTATAAATCTTCTCCTTTTTTGCAGCACAGTAACAGTGTTTTATTTGGTGTGTGATGGGGAATGGGTTTAAAAACAGCCTGCTCAAGTCAAGTGCTTAATTGCTATCATGTTGATAGGAGTCATACTTTGGTCATATTCCTGCTGCCAGAAAAATGAAACCACCCCCCTTTAACAAAGAGCAAAATTTCCCTCTTTTAATGTAAGCAGTATGACAATATTTCTACTTATGTACTCAGTGTCTTATTTGAGCCCAGGTACAGAGCACCCAAAACTCAGCACACATGCCCTTTTTTTTTTTTCCTGTTGTAATTCTTTCCTCTGTAATAAATCATTCTTGGCTTAATGTCCTAGGAGTGTTTACTGCAGCAGGTTTTTAATGGAAAACTTTCTCCTGGTTTAGCAAAGTCTCCTGTTGCCTCCATGACAAGAGAAATTCCTACACAAACCACCAGAGGTAATACAACTGTATCTAGAACTTTCCATATCAAATTTTGTACCTGAAAACATCAAACACGCCTAGAAAAGCTTTTCAACCTAAGCTTGCAGGCAAACTGTATTGTTTTAATACTGTTTGTTATTGGCTAGAAGTTAGTTTAAATCCGGATACTAGTTTGCAAATACTCAAGCTTCTTTTAGACTGGCTGGGTAAAAGAATAAGACACCCCACAAAGTTATTAGAGGTATTGGAGTCTTAACTAAAGAGGACTATAATTTTAAGGAAGTATTTTGTCAGAATAATACAGAAATGTACAGTTTTTCATCCCAGTTTTGCAGTGAATGAGCTGTAGCTACACTGTAAACTTTAAAAGCCAACTAAAAGAACTTTCCACCTATAACTCAATGACGATCAAGTCAAACCTCTCAATGAAACCTGATCAGTATTTTTTTCATTCATTTAAACTGTTTCAGGAAAATGAATTAAATGTGAGTGCCAGCACACTATTTCAGCCAGGCTTTCTCTGAACTGCATCCAGACTAAGTCAGTAAGACAACATCTGTTGAATTTAGTACACTTTGGAGTAATTTCTCTGATAGTGTGAAAACCAGCGATGACTGGATATTGAGTAATACCTACTACTAAAAGTTTTGTTGAGTGGTACAATTTGGACAATACTTTTTAATACAAGACTGTGGATTTTTTCTATAGACAGATCAACTCCCTTTATGGTAGATCAGTATAAGAGTATTACTACTGTAATTAATTTTATTTCTTCCTACTTTGTAGAAAAACCTAACAGCTGCTAATAAACTGCCTCTGTCAGCAAATCAAAGGCACACAAAACCCTGAAAGTTTTAGTTTTAAAACAGAGCTATAAAGGCCATTCTCATAATACCACTCTTGAGCATGATCCTCACCTCACCAGGAAAACATTACTGGAAGGTGTGGTAAGTGACAGGACAGTTTATTCAGCAGCTACTTGGCCCTGGATTGCCTACAGAACTCTAAAGTTTGGGATCAGCAAAGTGTATCTGTCAAAGGGGAAGAAACAGGTAGAATCTGTATTGTCCATCACCAGCAAGTAAGTTGTGTCCAGGTTACTATTTGTAGCTTTTAAATGAAGCTGTTTTTTATATGAAAGTCACCTGAAGGAGGCAGTAAGGGATCTCTGGCAGTCCAGACAGAGGTTCAGTGATAAAAAGGTATTGGAACACACAAGTTTCACACTGGGCTTGCTCAAGGCCAAATCCAAACAAAGGGAACAAGCTGGCAGGGAGTCTTATATTTATAGCTGCCTCTTCAGGTAGTTATTTAACTTTACAGTGAAATGTGAAAATTACAGTTTTAATAGTAAAACACAAGCCACTTGGCCAACATGACACATTTATGAAAGAGCTTTGCTGCTAAAACATTTATTTTCTTCTCTCTGAAAAAGTAAAATAAACGATTCTGGTCTATCTAGCCAAGAAGTAATTCCCACGTTGAAGATAAAATGCATTACTGCACATCCAAAGGCTACTGTAGATGTGACACCTCAGTGTTAGGTGCATGGAAGGAATAGAAACTGGGTGAGTTTAGTAACCTGGTTTAAGACGCTATTCCCAATTGAGAAAGCAATATAAAGTAAGAGAGAATGGATCTGGTTTCATCTCCTATGTAACTTGCAAAACAGAAAAGAGAGTGAAGAACGTAGGTTCAGATGTGAGGTTTCTACTGAAGATGAGACTTTTGAAGAAACATAAATTTTAAAATTTAACTCCACTTAGAAAACAGACTCTCTTCAGTGAGGACAGATTTGCACAAAAGTAGAAACATAAGTGATACCATTGAAATATCTTGAGTGGTAGTAGTGTAATTCAAGAGTTCTGACCACAAGTCAGAAGGCGATGGCATGCTATGGAACTTGTTATTTTTCTCCTTACACAGATGCTGTTCAAGAGCCCAACAGAAGTGACATGCTTTTCAGGTGATGTACAGTAATGACCAAAGTAAGCAGGAAAAAAATTCAAATTAAAAAAAAAAAGAAATATGAAAGAACAACCTTTCAAATGAAATAATCAAGTATCACTATCAAATGCATCCATTTAGTAAAGCAGGTGGCTTCTAAGTGTAAAGATCTCAGTTATGAATATCCAGACAACACCTGATAGAAGAAAATCTGTGAGAAAATAACAGATACTTCCTACAAAGTCTTTTCCAAAGATAGATACTGACTTCTGAAAAAATATCAGTTTACTGCCTATAATTCTAGACAAATTCTCAGCAAGCACGAGCTTTCTCCATGGTTGGTGTAGCCAGCCCATTAGTTCTTTCAAATCAAGCCATCCTGGTGATGGCCATTCTCTAAAACATCACCAGGATGGCTGCACAGCGTAGCTTCTTTACCCTCAGGTTCAACATTTACCATCATTTTACACAAGAAGCTGCTCTCTGGGCACTCTGCTCCAACAAAATCCACACATTCCTGCTCATCTCACTGCTTCTCTTCTCCACCCATTTCATGAAAGAAGCATTATCTTGCTACCTTTTAATCCTCAAGTTTTAAAACTGAAGTAGAACAAACATCTCCATTACTTGTATGCACTCACCAGGAGACAGTGAGAACTTAGGATAAAAGAACTGTTTAGGTTGGAAAAGACCTTTCAGACCAGCAAGTCCAACCATTAGCCCAGCTCTGCCAAATTCACCCTCAGTGAATGGCCCTCAGCGCCATGGCTTTTAAATACCCTCAGGGATGGTGACTCAACCACTTCCCTGGGCAGCGTGTTCCAAGGCCTGGCCACCCTATCAGTGACAAAGTATTTCCTAATATCTAATCTAAACCTCCTCTGACATACCTTGAGACCATTTGCTCTTGTCCTGTCCCTTGTTACTTAGGAAAAAGAGACCAAACCCAACCTCACTACAACCTTCTTCCAGGTACATGACAAACAGGACAAGCTGATCTAAGACCATGCCATAAACATTCAAGTGCCCTAGCATAGAGGAGTATGCAATATGCACAAGGGCCATATTCTCTCATGCTAGAGAAAAGGAAACGAAACAAGATTTTTACTCACAAGGCACAGAAGAAGTTCCCAGGAGATGGCGAAGCTGAGGAACAGCGACACTGTTGCAGCAAAGGCACCATCAGGGACTATTTGGGTCAGCTGCACACCCCATTAACCTAATAGTGCCCCACCTTAAGAGGGAAATCCTGGTGCTAATGAACTCCTTGGCAAGCTCTCTTGCATTTAAAGGCCCATGACTTAAAATGGGGGCTGGATTTGGAGCTCATTGAAGTCAAGAGTTACTGTTGCCAGCACTCACTCAATTTCTGTGCTACAACTCTGTTCAGGAATAACATCATTGGGACTACAACAATAATGCTATAATACCTATCCTCAGTTGGACAGAGAAGACATAAAGGCAAAACTATAAGAAGGTATTGGCCACTTAAAATAGCAAATAGACAAGGAAGAGCTAGAGAAGGAGCAGTGTGGCTCCCAGCCCCTGCCATTAGCATGTGCCAGCCCTGCTCCCAGCTCAGGGCCTCAGCTCCTACAAGGGAAGGAAAGAGAAGATGTGTCTCTGTGGGGCCACTCTCACAAGACCTCTGAGCCCCCTTCAGTCAGATGGGATTGCTTATTTAATGCTGCTCAGCTTTGCAATAAGGGAGCTGCTTAGCAAACCTCTCATAGGGTGTTGCCATTGACATTTAAGCTCCTAAGTAAGGCAGGCACAAAGGCTGACAGAGGCAAGCGGTGAAGAGGAGCTGCAGGTTTTGATTTTTTAAAATTCTGTTTAGACTGAGTCATTCCCCTGTGCTAACTCATTAAAGTCACACTATATATTAAAACAGGGGCGTAAGCCAGCAAAACATGCAGCATTACAATCCTCTATAGGCACCCAGCAGTGCTTAGAGCAGGATGGAGGCAGCAGTATCTGCAGCCTCTTAAGAATGTCTTCTGCTCTTTTAATAGTTCTCCTGGGGGGTATGGAGGTTTGTATCACGTATCTTTCTCCCCTTGCTGTATCAAAAATAGTGCACTGAGTCACTTGTCACAGGCATTAGACAGTCACCAGCCACACTGCACACACGTCCCCCCGCCCGCTCCCGTCCAGCTCACCCAAGGCCTCCTTCCCCCGAGGGCCCTCTCACCTCCAACAGCATCTCTGCTTCAGCAGGGTCTGCAGTCCTGATTAAATCCCCCTTTCTGCTGCAGCACATGCTTTCAGCAGGTTGGCAGGTGATGCCCTTTGATCCAAAAATGCACTGAAAAGGGTGGGAATTTTTCTCCTGCCTTTCAGGAAGCTTGGATCAGGGCTGATGGGCTTGAGATGTCCACCTTAGAATGGGGCAGCTGGACCTGGATAAATGAAGTTCCACAAGGGAACATGCACAGCAAAGAGCACTGACCCTGTCCATTTTTATTGGCAACACCAATATGACTTTGAGCATGAGACGAGGGAAAGGTGTAACCGGGGAGCCTAAAACGCAGTGATTTTGAAACCTCTCTTCACCTCCACCCTAATCTGAAGAAGAGGGAATAATCCCTGGTGGTTTATTAATATCCAGTTCATAGGAACATACAAATAATCACTGTGAAAGCTGCAAGCTTAGCAATTTCACAGAAGGTTTTGGGTTTCTAATATCTATTTAAATTTTGAAGTTTATTTATCAAAACACTCCTGTGCTTTATCCCAAAACAATCTGTGCTAGCACACCTACCGTAATTACATTTAGGGGCCACTGATATACAAAGAAAGAGTGGAAGAGGAAGGAAAACACAAAGAAACAAATTCAGTTTTCAAAGGAGTATTAATTACTCATTAGATAGATATTAACTATTAATAAATAACTAACCATGAGGGTCAGACGCCAAAAAGTCCTCCTGACACTGCTTCCAACAAGGCTCTGTTGTGACTCGTACCTTGCTCAACAAGCAGCAATATTTACCCACTGGATTGAGCAATGCTGATCATGTCTGTCCTGCAGTCTCGCCTTACAGGGCAGCCTGAATTTTGACATTGACCTTGTTGCTAATCTATGCTAGCATGTAAACCATGGCCTTCTTAAAGACTTTTATACCAGCCTCTCAGATCTGCTTTTTAGGTCTCTTATCTCTCTTCTCAGCATTGTCACACCTTTGTTGGTACTTCAAAAGAAAATGGTTTATTACTTCTTGACATTCTTGTCTTTCCACTGTGTAATTTCTGGATTTTAAATGCATTTATTTCATGTCCGTGACTCTCTTATGTCTTTATATGCCACCTCTTTAGTTCACTTTTAGTTTGTATCTATTTTATAGGGACATGTCCTGCTGAAGTATGCTGCTATAATACTGTACTTACGATAGCCTTGGGGGATAAAGAGACAAAGCTGGACCATATTATACTCTGATTTTGCATACGTATGTACCTTGGTTTCATTAGGAAACACAACATGAAACTGATAAGCTCAGTGGCTCGCCAGCAGTCACTACAAGTCTTTTAAAACTATGGCATAAAACCTGAGTATTCTCCAGTCTCCTTTTCTGCTAACCAGCTCTTTGAACCTTTTCTCCATTCAAGCAGCTTCACAAACTCCCAATTTGAATGCACTGAACAGTGTGAACTTGTGAGTACAAACTGATAATGATATCTGGACTCTGAAGCCCATGAAAGGCAATTCCCATGGAGACTCGGTTCTGTCACACCCAAAACTCATTGCTGAGTTGCCACAAAACCTGCGCTTCCTACTTCTTGTGTCCATGTCCATGCCTCAGACAGGACAAGCCTCTAGCTTCCCTCATGTCCATTTCTGTGCAGAGGACATGTGGAGCCACAGCACACTTTCCCCAGCTGCTCAGCAGGATCCAAACTATGATACCACCTACCAAAAAGCAGACATGGGATGAGAAAGAAATAAAGTCCAAAAGTCCACTCACTTTGGACTTCAACTACGGAAAACGCAGCGTTTGCTCATTGCTAAGAATGAGGACTTTTCTACGTCAAACGATAGCACTGACGCCTTCTTCAGCGCCTTCCTACAGAGAATGGGGGTGGCCAGCAGAAATACAACTTGAAGAAATATTTCAGATACCTGTGCTCCTAAATACTGTGTAAATGACAAAATGAAAGGACCCCCAAAAAGAAGTGATATCCTTAGTGCAAAATAAATACACTTATCTCTCCTTGCTCTGCCACTAAAATGCCTCTGAATATTTTAAATGGTGAAAAAACAGAAGGATTTCAGATCACAACAATCCTGAGATGCAAAACACTGTGATTCAAATAATTCACTATGGTGATTTTAAGAGCACAACTCCTGCCTTCCTCATAGTACTATGATGCCTCTTTATTGCAAGACTTAGAAAATTAGGCAAATTCTTGTAAAGGAAGTGACATAAAAGATGGTCCTGACAGTAGCCCAGTGAAAGCAAGCTGTTTCCTCCCATCTTTCCCCTCCCATTCACAGTGAACAAAGATAATTTTGCACCTCTCTGCTTCACAGATTTCCCTGAGGCAAAAAGCAGCTTGCATCAGTTCCTGAAAATAGCTGCATGGTACTGCTGCTGAAACTGCTTCATATTTAGGTCAAATCTTGAAAAGAGCTTTAAAATGCAATCAGAGATGAAAACACTTTATGAGAGAACCTTAAGGTGTATCTTACACATCGAAATAAGGCCTAAGGAGACTATGGGGAAGCCAAAGATTTCAAGATACTAGAAAACTAACAAATATTTTGTCTATGACTCTTGTAAGAATAGAGCAGTGGGACTGTCACAAGTAAGGAGCAAAGGTGCCTTGGAAATGCAGGTAGCTCTACTGTAAGTGTCCTCTGCCAGGAACAGGGGCACTAGAAGGGAAACCTGGAAAATAATGTGACAATTTAACTCACTCTTAGAGAAGAAACTTCATCATTAAAAGCATTTAATCATTCACTATTTTAAACAATAAGGTGGGTTATGATTATAAATGTAAAATATGCCTTTCCAAATTTTTTTGGCTAACTACTTGTTAATGCTATTTTTACTGCCTTTTTGTTGTGAAACTCATATCACACTTTCAGAGCTGTTCACAGAAGAGTATTGGTATATTGGGAATTGAAAACCGAGCAGGTGTTTATTCCTGAACTGGCAGTCTGATAATGCTGATACAGACCTTAATAAAACTGAAATACATAAACTGCAAAAATAGAACTAATATTTTAGCATTTTAAAAAAACATTTGATTTCACCCAAACACTATTTTGTTTCATTGTAGATGCCTGAAAACAGTCCCTAGTCACTATGGAAGTTTTCTTATACTTTTCAATGAGTTTGTCATGTTGTTACACTGACAAGGCATAAAAAAATTGCCGTATTATTGCCAACACAAACCATTTTGGGTGTCTGTTATGAACTACATAACACAGAAGACTTGATACTAGAAGCTCCTTTAAGCTGAAACTAAGTTGGTGCCTCTCTGCACAGCTTGTGTAACCACACTGGATCACTTCTACAATGTTTATTTAGGCTTTATTTGAACATTATGGTTTTTACCATGGGTGACTGGTTGCACTGTAGTTAATACTGGTGCTATCTCCTGATAACCCTGCATAGAAATAAAATTGCTCCTGTTACCAGTGTCCGTAGACAGTGGATTTGCAGGAGTGTGCCAAGGGGAATTGCTCCTGTTGTCACTGTGGAACCGAGCAGGTGAACATGGCTCCTGCATATTTGCTGCCAAATGACAGATCTGGAATGCAGCTAAAAACCAAGGCAGGCACCGGCTGCGTAGGGAGATGAATTTGGAAAGGGAATCATCTCCTCAGCAGGAGTATGTTTTGTGACACAGCATCCCAGAAGTGACCACGCTGTCTTACACATCCCTCCTTCCCCTAAGCACAAAAACCTCAGCTTCTTTTACAAAAGGGAAAGGAGTGAAAGGTTTTGCCTACTGCATGCAGATATAATTTAAGCATTCAGCACTGCCCTTCCATTTAAAATATCTAATTCTATTTTTATTCCCTGATTATCTAGCAGAATTCACCATGACCCAAGGGAGAGGTAAATTTTTTTACTGAGTATCCTATTGCCATGTGGCTCCAGGAGGGGGGAACGTTGCTTCCCTTCATGTAGAAATTAAAATACAGAATTTTTCTGATTAAGAATGAAACTGTATGTTATCTGTTACTCCTTTTAAATGCAAAGCATTGCTTAATATCAGAAATGTACAGTCCAAAGAGGTATTCCTGAATGTTTTATTTTGGAAGTGTCAAGGTTTTTAAAATAAACAAAATATTCAAATACATTTCATATTGTATGTGGTAGGAGTCCCTCCATACAACACAATATGGATGATGGAAATCCAGCAGTAAATTTCTTTGAGACACAGCATATAATATATAGACTTCCAGATCTGGTCTTCTGTCATACATCATATTGTCTGACCCTTTTGTTGTAATTTAAATCCGTCTTAGTTTATTAATTATTAATATTTTATTTTGCTATATTGATTGTTCAAGTTAGGAAAAAAGCAGTCAAAAACTACTGACTTGCAAACATTGCAAGACCCTAACAACTGCAATCTCTGACGGTAAATATAAATTTATTTTTTGAGAAAATGTGTTATTATCTGCAGTTGAATCAAAGCAGAATGATCGTGCAATTAAGTAGTCTGAATTGAAATTTAAAGCTGCAGACCATGATTTTCCTACACCCAGTTCTGCTTGAAATCTCTCACACCTTGTTATAGCTTTGATACACACCTTTAAAAAAATATAATTAGCTTTAGATTTCCCCACAATAAATAACGCCAGAACATACCTTGTGCTACCAACCTGAATTTAAAAAAAAGTAAGAGGCCACCTCAGTGTTTTGAGTTCATGAGATCTTTCAGATACAAAGCCCTAACAGAGTTTCCCAGTCAGAAGGCATCAGGAAGGCTCATCGCTTATGGTAAACTTGGGTTTTAGCTTGACAGACCTCCTCCTTATTGTGCTTTTAGGGGACAATGTCATGGTGTCCATAATGCTCTTGTCCTCCTCCAGCTGCCTCGCAGTGCATGAAGGGGTGGGCACTTTCACTGTGTTGCCAAATTTAGAGTAGTCCACAGAGTATCGCCCATCTTCCTCTGCCACAATGGGCACAAACCTTTGGCCCCAGAGGATTTCATCCGCCAGGTAGGAGGTTCTGGCTTGAGTGGTGATGCCGGTGGTCTCCACCACCCCTTCCAAGATGACAATGATCTCCAGGTCCTCGTGGTGGTGAAGGTTCATGGGGGAAATGTCATAGAGGGGGCTGTTCTTGTCTATCACGTGGTAGATGATGAGTGGGGAGACGAGGAAGATGCTATTGCCCCCCACGGGGTTCTCCATCTGGATGTCGATCTGGTTGAGAGGCACCACCTCCCCCTCCAGGCTGGCGGTCTTCTTCACCACCTGCATGCGGATGGTGGCACTGATGATCATGCTCTTCCGGAGGTCCCCCACGCGCAGCATGAAGCAGAGCTTGCCCTCCCGCAGGGCGATGACCGCGTGCTTGCTGAAGATGAGGGTCTCGGCCCGGCGGTGGGCCTGCGAGGTCTTCATGAAGATGCAGCCCAGCATGATGGCGTTGATCACCAGCCCCACGATGTTCTGCACGATCAGCACCAGGATGGCGGCCGGGCACTCCTCCGTCACCATGCGGCCCCCGAAGCCGATGGTCACCTGCACCTCGATGGAGAAGAGGAAGGCGGAGGTGAAGGAGTGGATGCTGGTCACGCAGGGCACGAAGGTGGCCGTGGCCCCTGCTACCCCATCCCCGGGGTCCCGCTGCAGCCGCGTGCTGTGGTCCAGGTCTCCGTGGGCGAAGGCGATGAGCCACCAGACCATGCCGAAGAGCAGCCAGGTGCAGAGGAAGGACATGGTGAAGATGAGCAGCGTGTGCGGCCACTTGAGGTCCACCAGGGTGGTGAAGACATCCTGAAGGAAGCGCCCCTGCTCGCGGATGTTTTTGTGGGCCACATTGCAGGCGCCGTTCTTGCCGACGAAGCGCGCCCGCCGCTCCCGGGCGCGGTACCGAGCGTGCTCCGGCACATCCTCGGCCAGCCGGGTCAGCACGTACTCCTCGGGGATGATCCCCTTCCTCGAGAGCATGGCTGCCCGCCGCCGCCGCGCCGCTCAGCACCGCCCCGAGCCGCCGGGGGCGGGGGGACCGTGCCCGTGTGTCCGTGTGTCCGTCTGTGTGTCCGTCTGTGTGTGTGCGCGGCCGCGCCCGGGGCCGAGCGGGCGAACGGCGCCGCCGCAGCCCCCGCCGGAACCGCTCCCGGAGCGCTCCCCGAGGGAGATGGGGGCGTTTCTTTACCTTTTACCCCTCGGGGATTTTTCTTTTTTTTTTCGCTTTCCTTCCCCCCCCCGCTTTCCCCCGAGGAAGGGTTTCGCGCCGCGGTTTGCGTGTAAACATTTGGTCCAGGATGGATTCGCTGCCCCAGCTGCCTTCCATTAACAGGGGGCTGGCTGCTTTGTGGGATGCTGTGGCTTCAGTTCGGGTGATTGATTACTCCGTAGGGGGAAAAAAAAAAATAAAGAAGGCATTAGGCAATTTTTAAAAAGGAATGTATAATAAGAATGAGAATAATCATCCTTAAATTCACCTGCACGTTTTTCTGTAAATAAGAGGACAGTGTTCATCTAATAAATCGGGCAATTGGTAGCAGGAAATTTGCTTGAAGAAGGTAAATCCAAGGATGTAATGGTTATACAGAGACCTGGAACTAAAGGGGCTCAATCCCACTTGTAAAATTTGCTAGAGTTATTTAGACTTAAAAATTACTTTTTTTTTTTTTCTTTCCCCAGATTGACGGATCCCATGAAATGATGTGAGCTGTGGCTGCTCAGGAAAGTATCTATAGTCCAAACAGAAGTAAAAGCTGGGGGAAAAAAAAAAAGATCAGGCTGCAAAGGGTTAACCTCCAGTGACATGAACTTCCAGACAGGCATATCCTTGGAAGAGGCAACAAAAGGAGGCAAGAAGCTAGAACCCATCTGTGGCACTGTGATGTTTCTATGGGTGTAAACACATACATGTGCATGCCTGTAAGGATGTATCTTCCTGACAAGATGCATTATTTAAAAACATTCTGATTTGACTTCTCTACAGTGTAAACAGCAATATTCTCATCCATGTGTTTGCTTACTCTGATTTCAATATTTAGTTTCTATTTCACTTTAGACACCAACATTGTAGAATTGCTAAAACATCCTAGGATATTCTGGATAAGAGGTTTTTTCTTTAGTGCCAATGGGTTTGTAATTATTTTTTTTCTAATTGCATGTGTCCATGGACTTTCCCTTCAGTTTTGGCTCCAAGTGCTGTGGGACACACTGCAAGCAGCTACTGGCATTGATTCCCTGGGCAAGGCAGTTGTCCAGTTGATGTCTGGGTGTCAGCCAGTTGGGATTGAAATTAACTTTCACCACCCTGCAGCTACTTAAGGCGGCCCACTTAGGGATTTCAGAAGAGTGTTTTGAAGTAATTTTTGAGTATTCTGAGCTCTAAACAATTATCAGTCTTGTAATTAAATGTTTACTATTACTTTATTTCTACTTTTTATGCATGAATATTTGCATGTCCTTGCACGCATCCATTTCTTTTGGAGGGTCCAGTTTCCCAACACTACATGATTTTAGTTATTCTAGTTCATTTTTCTTGCTTCTTTGATGAATAAAACTAGAAAAGCAGCAAGATGTCTGGCACGTGGCTGCCAGGCCACTGAGTGTAGCAAAAGGTGTTTCCCCTTTCTCTGTATCTCTTTGCTAGACTCTTTCTGTGTGCTTACTGTGAATATGTCACCTGCACTTTTAGTTTGCTAAGTACATGATTTATATATACAATTCTAAAAAATGTTTGAGGCTTTTTAAAATATTTTTTCCCCTAAACATTAAAAAAAAAACCCCAAAACGATGAAGTAATTTTAAGATTTACTTGTCAAAGGTGTAGTTTTCCAGCTGATGGCAGCTTATACTTCCAGCATTTTGCAGCAAGTATAAGCAGGCTGCATAACACCATGCGGTTCACAGGCAATATTTCACACTCTTTTGAAGAGATGGACAGAGGGATTCAAAAGGCAGTCCTGACTTCTGTGCCGTTTTTCCTTACTCTTTCCTGACCGTGGGCTTATTCTGTACCTTTTCCTCCAGAGGGCGGTACCTCCATGACCGTAGAATGGATAAAAACCAGGCTGTGGGAGAGCGTTTGAAAGGGAAGAATGAACTGCTGCATCCCCCTGGTGCTACGAACGACCCACGGTGCCCGCTACAACAAGGGGTATGGCATGAACACATCCACTGTGTTGGTTTTAGGAATCCTGAACTCTACAGAACCAGAATGATATTTCCTTGGTTCCTCTTCTGTTCTTTCTTGGGACTATCATTTGCCACTTCTTTTTCTCTACCTCTGAGCACTTACGGGTTGAGATGAGATAAGCAAAGTAAGTGGCTTCTGCTGAAGAATTTCTAGACCAGAATAAAAAGAAGCACTGTCTTTGTGGATCAAGTGACAGATACTTAAAAGAAGTGGCAGATCTTCTGAGTGAGCCAGCATATTTGTATTAAGAGCTGCTGAACAAATTGGGCTCCCAGGAATGAACAATCCCACTCTGTAGTACTGAATCATGAAGGGTAAGTTTTTCCACCCAAAAAATAGGCTTTACATTCCAAAACTCCCCCCGCCCCAATTTATCCTAATTTTAACAGGTATCAAATAAGATATTACAATAATTGTTAAATTAAAATTAAAATCTAGCTGTTGCCATGGTATTACTCTGCCTTTACAAGCAGAATAAGGCTGCAAAGGCTTCCCTTAGAAATAAGAACAGGATGAAACAACCACACTAACACAAGGGAATAAATGCTACAAAGGTTTTCATATAATGGAAGCATTTGTAAAAAGCAAGCAAAACAATGGTTACATCTCCATGGGCAGCCTATCCCACTAACACCTTTGGGACTGAGCTGAGTCCCATCCCAGAGGAGAACTCAAAGTCTGGCCATGGCTGCTCCAGTGCTGCCTTACACCCTTTTCAGTACAGCCCTTTGCTTAGCAATGCTCCATTGCCATGCAAACACATATGAGCCTGAATCAGTAGCAACTTCTGGACTGCCTATCTCGAGGCAACAAGGCTAATTGACTTGGATAACCACAGGGAGCCTCCCACCACAGAATAAAGTTCTTAGGTATTGCTTTTAGCCACTGTTGAGACTCTAACCCTTTGGATTTAGGGGCAAAAACTCCCTGAGACTTGGCCCATATCAACAAGACTAGATAAAATGTGCTGAGGAAATGTCAAGTGTGTCCTGTTCAAGTGGCAGCTGAGAGCCTCCCTGTTCACATGTATTTATTCAGCAGTGTGGTAGCATTGAAAAGATATATAATCCTTAGAACCAACTCACCCTACTCTCCTGCAATATTGCTTCATGAAATATAAGCCCCATTGATAATGGAAACATACAACATTTGTACTTTGAGTTCTAGTTTCTTAACACTATGAGATATAGTACAGTCTTCTTAGCAATATGCTGTGTTCTTTACTCCTCTGCATTCCCTTCTGGGTAAGGTTGTCTGAAGGTTGTAGAATAGGAGCTAGTCCAAATTGCAGTGTCAAATCCCAGGCATTTAATTAAAAGCATATGAAATCTCACTTCTCTGCATCTCTCCTTCTGCCATTAGGATTTAGGATCTTCCACAGATGGCTGCAAAACCTCTGAGGATCTCTCTCTGCAGCACGAGTTTGAGATGTCCTGCAGAGCAGTTTCCTAAGCCTTTACAGGATGAGATAGTGCCTTGGACCAGTACTGGAGACAGCACACACAGCAGCTGCAGTAGAAACTTGCTCTGTGCCCTTGAAAGGATAGTCACCTGTCTCCTGTTTCTTCTCTCATTGCCCTAATGGAAGCCTGGTACACGAGAGTAAAAACACACAAATAGTTATGCAGCAAATGATTCCCTGGAAGAGATCTCTCCCAACTGCCCATTTTCTCTCTTTAAGTGTAGTAGGCAATGTCTTGCTACTACATAAGTTGCTCACGCATTTCATTTGCATAACCATATCCTGCCTCCCCACTTTTCACACTGTTCATACTACCCTCTCTTGCTGGTTATATGTTCTCTGGCACAGTTACCTGCCCTTCATTATTGCCCTAACAACAACAGGCAGATGCTGCAAACACTCTGCTGTAACACTACTTAAACAGCAACAACAGTTCTTCAGTTTTCCTTGCTCTCTGCTGCAGTGCTAGAAGTAATGCATTAAAATATCACATATCCCATGAGAACACCAAGCTGTCTTTTTTCTAGAAAATGAAGCTTTTGCGTTTTAAAACAGATTCCATATTAATTGAGCAGACTAAAGAGAGGGGGGGAAAAAAAAAAAAAAGAGGTGTCCCAAGCGCTACAAATTCTTCAAAAAAGGGGAAGATGACATTAAAAAATGTATGTAAAGGCAAAGTTGCTGGATGGAGAATAATGGTGAAAAATGCTGAAAAATGCACTGTAGCCTTCCATTGAGTTAGTGACATTCTAACCCCCTAGCAATGAAAAAATCCTGAAATGATTCTCACAGGGCGGAGGCGAGTAGCCATCTAGCCAACTTAGGATACTTTCAGTGGTTAAAAGTTATCTTAATAAGTACACTGATTATATATAATTATATAATAATATATAATAGAAATTATATAATAATATAATTCTCAGGATCACAGTGAATCCAGAAACACTGCAATAGTGGGTGAAATATGTGAAGCTAGGAGATGATGATTCAAGTTCTCATGGCTCTGAGCTACAGTGAAAGGTTTAATACTGTTTATTTACCAGACTTGGAGGGATAATTTCCAGATGAATTGGTACATCTGCAGTGGTCTGGAAACAGTCTGCATTAAACACTGATACTTTATCACAGCCTGCCTCCTCTCAGCTTCTTCACAGTTTGGGAAAGAGTCTGGCTCAACCCTGCCTGGAATCAGTATTCAGTGGGCATAGAGATGGAATCAGATGGTGACTAATTTCTAGAAAGTATTAGAGGAGAGGCTAAGAGACAACACAGGCACTGTCAAGAAACCACAATATAAAAGCTGTTTTATAGATTTTATATTTAGATATTAAAGCTTTACAAGGTCATATGAACAAAAGAGATACAAGCTTTTGAGAAATACCTTTGGTATATAATTTTTCCTTCTGCATTTAGTCAGTCATGAGCGTTATCTACAGTAGGGCCATGACATATGAAAAATAACATATTAATAAATTACAGGATAGGTTTGAGAGTTACACAGAAACTCCATGCTGGCTATATTTATTTGATGTGTATCCTGTAGTATTTCACCCATGTAGGTTTTTTTTTTTCCAACTATATTTCATGATTCTTTGGTAGCAAATAAAGAGAAGAGTAGTTGTATACAAAAAAGTAAAGTACACAGATAATTCATTGGTGCTTCAGATGGAGGAAAAAGGGCTCATTTTATTAAAAAAGGAAAAGCTCACTTTATTATGAAATAATATTTATTTACAGGTATTTTACATTTATAGAAAATGATACAATTCTAATGTAAAATGCTTTATTTTTACTACTTATCTGCTTGTACAAAAGAAGCAAAGACACTGTCCTCTTGTTCTAGCAGAACCTCAGGCTTGTCATATTCCAAAATAACTCCTCTCTTCATTACAATAACCAAATCTGCATTGAGGATTGTGTTTACACGGTGCTGAAAAAGAAATAAACAAAATGCCAGGTCAGCATATCTATCCAATATATTCCAAGATAAGACAGACTTCCAGAAATTAGTTTTCTTATCAAGTTTGTTTCAGGCTACATATCCTACTTTTCATCCTAATTTACTGTGCAAATACTGCAGACAAACATACACACCAAGAGCCATGTGGGTACTCAAGTACCTAAGGAGCACACAGGTACTTTAATATGAAGAGTCCTATGAATTCACACTACAGTGTCCCCATAATTTCCTAATAAATAGCATGCATTGTTTCTTTTTTTTTTTTAAAATAAAATCCTTCAGTAATTTCCAAGATTCCTGTCAGATTCAATTTTCTTTGCTGCTTCCTTTAGCTTTTTTTTCACCATGTATTTTTACATTTTGTTTTTTGCATTCATTCCCATGAGTGTAACTGCATGGGATTTTTTGGGTCTGCACTACTCCTGCAGGGACATTTATTCTCAGAACACTACAGGGTCTGTTACACAGTCATTCTTCACCCATAAGTTTCTTACTCAGGTTTTGGGTACCCTCAGTACCAAAACAACTCTTGTATTTCCTTCTGTGGCTTCCTAGCCAGACATTCCATAAATTAATCATTGATGGCATCTACAAATCTCATTTCTGCTGCAGTTTCTGGGACATTTATTCAGTCCACAGGCAGGGGGAGGAGACTGAAATATCACATTCCAGTTGAACTCGCTGCCCTTGTTTTCTGACCTCTTTCATTATAACACAATCAGTGCTGCCATTCTGGTAACACAGGGAGTAACAGAGAAGATAGTACAGGGATAATACTATAACTCTTCCTATTCCTGTTCTTCCTAAACACCATTTAGGAATATATGGCTTTCTCTGGAAAAAGCAAGCAAACAAAAACAACCAACCAACCCCCCAACCTCAAAACTCGCCACAAAAAAGGGCAAAACTACTACCCCCCTACCCCCAAACCAACATTATGATTCTACTACAGAACGTTTTTAATACAAACTGCTGTAAATCACATTTACATTTGGAACTAAAAACATGAAAAGTAAGTTTATTCCAAGATACTGATTGTTTGAACTGTGCAGTTTAAAACTCACTAAGAGAGTAAAAGACTAATCAATCTTTCTCAGCCTATCCCCAAACAAACTGAAAAAAACCCCACAAATGCAGAAAGCAGTGCAACTCTGAATTTTCATGCAGAGAAATCATGATTCCTTTGCTTTTTTATAATGACACACTGAATGGATACCCATAGAATAAATCAGGTTTTCTATTATACCTGTGATAGGTGAAAATAAACGATGCTCAAAGATTCCTGAGCATAGATTTCTTGACTCAGTTTTTAAATGCTAAGAAGCATACCGACTTTATTTCACCTCCCTGAAATACGTTTAGTTTTTTTTACTTGTCCTTAATTAAATAATTATTTTAGCTTCATGAAATTTATATTTCACAGTAGTCAAAGTATACTGTATTTTAAATTAGCCTAAGATGGGTAACAGAAGACAGACTGTATACTTATATCATGTGCCTTTACAGGTAATCTCACTTGGCATCACGCAACACAGTTAAGAAGCTGTTATTAAGAATTTAAGTAGGAAAGAAGTTTAAATTGGAAAGGAAAGCTTACATTTAAAAACCACTTAAATATTAATGGCCAGATGAACACATTTATTAACACTGACAAGAACTGACTAATGGGGCATTTCTGGTTCTCGTTTGCGTTAGAACGGCAGCAGAGACTGTACTTACTGCTATCGTAACCACAGTACGGTCAGCAAACGCAGTCATGACCACCTTCTGGAGTATGTTCTCCTATGGAAAGAAGAACATTTGGTGCTTTTCAAACAACAGAAGTTACATGATAGACACAGACACTAAGCAGGCCTAAGTAACTAACCACTGATTGTTCCATGCTTTTGTTGTTCCTGCATCACAGAAATGAAAAATTAACTACATGCCAGAACTAAGCCCAAACCTAATCTCCAGTTAGACAGCCCTGCTCCCTCCTGCCATCCCCACTGCCTCTGGGGTTCAGCAGATACAAGAGCTGTTCTCTGAGCCCCAAAACTCCTGCTCATCCTGACCTCGGTGGTCCAGTGGAGAAATCCAAGGTGAATTCAGGATGTTGCCAGGCTGCCTGCATGCTGGCACCTCAGTAGTGTGTTCTTCACCCCACTGCAAGCCCAGGAATGTTCCAGCACACTGGGGACATCTAACACCAAGGGGTGACAGGGATAAGCAAGGGAGTGTGCTGTACCTGGCATATTTAACAGTGGAGATGATATTTAAGATGTTGTTAACATACATAGCTCTCACTCAACAAGTACTCATCCTTTGCTATTTAGGAGACATGTTGCATACCAAACTGCCTAGAAGTGTCACTATCACAGATACCTTCATTTGCTATTATCTGTTCTTTAGATAAGGGAGGAACTCTATCCTCAATGAGTCAAAATTCAAACTGTGTTTTAACTGGGCTGCACACAGTATAATCCCCAACTATACGGACACTCAACATACTAACATTTTACTGAACTAAAAATTGTACCTTTTGTAGCTCCCCCTGCCCCCCAGTTGTTCTTTATTTATAGCAGGAAGGAGACTGAAACATTTCTTGTAACAACATAACAGATGGGAAAAAAAAAAATCCTTAAAATGTACTATTCTGTTCGGCTAAAATTCAGTCACTGCAGTATTACTGAGTGGTTTAACATCTGCCTAGGAACTCCAGACAATTAACGCAATAATCCAGTATGTCTTTTCTGTGTCTCTGTTTATTTCCTTGACTCTCAGGCCTTCTAACTTCCTGACTTGACCTGTCCACTGTGCTGAGGAAATTTGTTGCTTGCCAATTTACCCTTCACTGACCAGTCCAGGTGACTTTCCAAAGCTTTGTTTACTTTAGAAACTCAACCTGCCAATTAAAATAATATGCTTCATTTTCCTAATGCAAGCAGTTCTGGAATATCTATTAAATTCCTAGTAAAATGGTTTAAAAGGTCTTTAGATTTGTTAGCAATGACTCCCAACCACCTGGACTTGTGAACACATCTGCACTAAACGTGGCATAAGCATATTACAGAGTAGAGAGAATTGCTTTCCACCTTTTTCTTCACATATTGTCAGTCATCTCCTCCTCAAGGAAAACAAGGAATCAGAAACATTCCAAACTCACTGTTGCCATGTCAATAGATGCTGTGGCTTCATCCATGATGAAGATGCTCGTCTTCCGCACAAAAGCTCTTGCAAGGCAGAACAGCTGCCTTTGGCCCTGGCTAAAGTTTTCACCTCCTTCTGTAACTATAGCATCTGGAAACGATACAGCAAAAACAGTATTTATGTTGTGTGTGTGTGCATGAGATGGTCAGAACAGAGAATATGCTTGAAAAACGATGTCTCACTTTCAGCATAAAGTAGTATTTCCTAGGTCAACAGCTGCTCGTGATATGATTTTGCCTGTTTATTTCCATTGTTTGAAACAGCCAGTACTTTCGTCTCACTACATTCTTTATACCTGTTAGATATCAAAGTAGCTAAAGATGTTTAAGAGCAAGTTCCTCTGGCACTCCATGACACTGCACCCCCCTGTCAAAGCAGCATCCATCAATTCTTTACCCTAAGGCAGTGCAACTTACCATTTTAAGGCGTTTTTGTTTGTTTTGAGCTTTTTGTTTTGTTTTTCTTTGTTTGTGTGGGGTTTTTTTTCTTTTTTTTTAATGGCTAAATGATTCACACCTTTAAACTTTTAAAATCTTCCTCCCTGGACCTGACTATTGGAAAATACAAAAGAGCATATTCTAGATAACTCCTGACTTGTTGACACCTTATTTGAATACATGAGATCCATAAACCTCAATGCTTCATAATGAAGACATTCTGAAATAAAATCATTTCACCACTGATTTGAAAAGAAAGAGGATTCTGCCCCACAGGTACAGTTGGTAAAGCAGGTACATGGATGTAGGACCTTTACCTGCAGGCAAGCACTTTTTGTCACCTTCTCTAAGTCTAAAGAGCAATTTCCTCAGCACCTGCCCTTTTAATAAATAAATGTGAAGCAGGAAAGTTGCAAATACTGGAAACAATATTCGCAAAAGGAAGACTTATTACCTAGACCCCCAGGTAGTGCTTTCACCACATGCTTGAGCTGTGCTATTTCCAGTGCTTCCCACAGCATGCTGTCAGTGCATTTCTTCTCAGGGTCCAGGTTAAACCTACAGTCACGGGTAATTCAAGAACGTCAGTCAACAGAAACGTCTGCAATAGATTTCGTCTTTTAGTGCGCTTAGAAACAAACCTGCAGATAATAAGAATTATGTGCTAAAGATCTCGGTCTGATTCTGATCTATCGTTGGTATAAATCCACTGAATTTTTCAGACTTAGTTAACATAATGTGACTAAGAAAAAAATTTGACTCAGTTGAGCAGAAAGGGAAAAGCTTCCTGTTTTGCAGATATCTTTATACTTTAAGAATTATTTTTGTTCTGAGTAAACTAAAGAAATTCTCGTGTTTTACTAGAAAAAGCTGTGACTACACTCAGTTTAAATTAACATTCATTTTTTAACAAAGGCCAAAATTCTAACCTCTCTCCTTTTAAATCCAATGTCTCTTTGTTTTTCACTCCTATAGAAATGTTAACAGAATAATCAAGCTTCATATTGCATTATGAAATGCAGCTCTTCACTGCAAATGAACAAATCATGGATTTATGAATAGATGAACATTATTTTAGCTTGCTGTGGCCCAGACATGATAGCAACAAATGCAGATCTCTTATCATATTAAATTAGTATATATAGAATGATAATAAAAGATTCAATGGTGCATAACATTCTATTTTTATGTTTTACTCCTGCTGTATGTGTTGTGAATGACTGATGCCAGCCTAAATAAAATTTTATTAGGTTAATTAATACAACAAAGGTATACAGTGATACCATCTGATGTGAATGAATCATGCTCTATTCAAGCAAGTTCAGGAGATAATAATGAGATTTGTATTAGCATGGAGTCAGCAAACCACAGAAGCCTGTATCATTTTCAGTGAACTCCAATGACTTAAGTAGAAACTACAACTGCAGGTGATGTAACTGTGCACTAAGGATTGTACTGTTCTTTCCTAAGGTCAATGCCATGGACACAGGGAATTACATTTTTGGAAACTGTGGAACTTTTTGCCATTGTTTCTACTGCATCACCTTCTCAGAGAAGTAGGAAGAGAACAAAAGAAAAAAAAAAGGGAACTGACGTGTTTGATGTCACAGATGAGACACCAGCTCTAAGACTAGAGAAGAAATATGGATAGAGGCTCCAGGATAAAATAATCCAGTTTCCCAGTATTTTTCATATTCTACTGCTTTCCCTCTGTCTACACCAACTTTTTAGTCTGCATTTTTTCCATCTCATATTTTAAGGCAGATATTTAAGACAGATGTAGAAGAAAGAAGGTTTCAAGAAATGTGAGGTGGTTACGGGTATTTGATCAGTGAGCTGAACTGATTACTGGATTCTGCGGGAACAAATAGTGGCTTTCCCTACTTCCCAGGCATGGGATGCCTTCTGCTGACAGCATCCTGTCCAGGCTCAGGCAATGGGAAAGTGCACTGTGGCAGGGCTGAGTAAAAAGCACAGACAGAAGACAGTGATCCTCCCTACTCCAGCTGAGGAGACCAGAATTGAACAGCTTAGCATAAAAGTCATATAATTATAAAATATAATTCATATTAGATGACATATAAGCAATTACATGGTTTTTATTTAGTGCTGGTGCTTAATACTCACCGGATTGTTCCACTGAATAAAATAGGGTCTTGGAGAATGATTGACAGCCTGGATCTTAATGTCTGCAAGGGGAGCTTAGCGATATCTATACCATCAATGATAATCCTTCCTGTTCAAGAGAAAATGGACAGTCTGTTCGCGGTGCCACACAGCTGCTGGCAAAGACACAAAGGCTCACTTGCAGGCTGAAATGCAGCCCAACAGGAACAGGCCTTGTATCACATATCCCCTTCACTAATGAAACATGCTTTGCCTAAGCAGCAAACACAACTGCCTTGAGACTAATCCTCAGCTGGAAAGAACACGGAGTATACCTGTCGTATGTTGTGAACGATTAGACACAATACCTAACTGCTGGACTAATATAAACATTTATCAAACAATAAGATCACACATTACTTCAATCAGGGACTAATTACCAGGGGCAACAAGCATTTCAGAAAGCCAAATTACTGTTGAGCACCATGAAATTTTATCTCCAAGTACAACTGTCTGGCTCTGTGTAAGGGCTCTGTGGGTGATGTGCCTGGGAAACAGGCTAACATCCTTTCTGAGATGTGCTCCGTGAGGCACATGGACATGGCACACAGAGCGGGAAATACAGCAGGAAATTCCAGGGCAGCAGGCCAAACTGCAGTCCCCAGTTCCTGAGTTTTCTGGGTCCAGTGGATCCCATCTGTGTCTTGCACATGGATCTTTCTTTGTACTTGGACACCTTTCCCTTTTACCCTTTGCTCCTGCTGTTGGATTTAACAGCACAAAAGGCTGTCATCTGTCACTCTAGGACTTTTGCTTCTGTCAAGTAGAATTTTTATTGATTCAGCTTAGTCATGGCACAGCTGGTAGGTGACAGATGATACTGGATTTAAACAGGGTCAGAAAGCGTGTCCTGCAGATTCAAAACTCACACTTCAGAGCTGCTGATGTTAAGGAGAAGACTACCAAAGCACCTTCAGGAGCTAAGCTTGACTGATGTGCAGAAATGCAATCTTACCCTCAAAAGTGTCAACCATTCTGAAAAATGCAAGAGAGAAGGAGGATTTTCCACTGCCTGTTCGGCCGCAGATCCCAATCTGTGACACAGAAAGCAGTTGAACATCAGGCAAGCGGAAATGGATAATGTCTTTACTTGACACTTCAGGTGAGTGGGTGGAGGAGCTGTCCTGATCCACATGATCCTCTTGTCCTCCTGACAGTTCAGTCAAACTGAACTGGCCACAGCAGAATCACTACATTCATTTTTTTGTTTAGGGGTCTGAGCATTTAAAGATAAATCAAAGCCAGTCCTATATACAGGAACAACAGGAGGGCAGTAATGATGGAGATAAAGGCAAGGAAGCCACATGAGAATGAAAAGTAGGTCTAGCCCAGTAAGGGCTCACTGTCACTTCTTTCAGCACAGTTTGCTGACAGCAGGGCCCTGGGATACTGAGAGGGGGTGTGTATGCCTAAACACTCCAAGCTAAGAACCCCTCAGACCACTACATTCTTTAAGAGAAAAAACCTCTGTAATTCAGTCATCAAAACATTGTGTGGTATGTTTTTTTAATTCTGGTTTATGTGATATGCTCTCCTAAAGAGCTTCTCAGAATCACTACAGTTCTTTACCTTTTGTCCTGGTGAGATGTGGGCATTGACATGCTTTAGCACTGGCTTTAAGTTGCTGTCATATCGGACACTGAGGTTCTGGATTTGGATTTCCCCTCTGTCTGGCCAGTTCTGGGGAATCTGTGAGGATGCTGTATCAGGAGCACAGTGGGAAAAAAAAAAAAAATCAATTCTCTTGTAATAAATTAATTGATCCATTAAGTGATTTACTACATTTTCCACAGTAATACACTACAAAATCATTAAAATTTCAGTAAGCTCTTTCTGCATGCTGCACAAAACTGCACTTACAAAGGAGCCCTTCGTAATTTTCGGCTTCTGTTTTGAGAAGGCCATTGATTCTTTTCACTGCACCCAGCTGGATCTCCATGTCAGCCAGGTTACGAACCATCCAATTCAGATAGTTAGACACCTGATGTAAAGCAAATACATGACTAAATTCCAGATTTTTAGTAGTTTGCATCATTTGACCAGCATGCAGTTTATATTCCTACAGAGCAACACCTCAAACAGTGAACAAACTGTATGATACACACCAACAGGGAGGCAACAATGACTAAAGGTTAAATTTCCTAACTGCAGTACACAGGTACTTTGGTACTATGGAGAGCTGATCAACACCAACAGAAAAGAGGGAGGGAGGGGGGAACAATAAAGACAGGTGAAAAGACATCATTTTGCTAACATAAGGTTTGACAATCTAGTGATGTGCCAGGGCATAATTACAACTGATGCATTGAAAGTTTATTCTTCACAATGCAAGACATTATAAAAATTATGATGCATCTTGGCCACGTTTTGTTGACATATTTGAACTAACACCTTGATGAGTATTTTATCTAAAAACTGAAGACAGCATACACTCAAATATGTCAACCATCAAATGTGAAGTGAGGTAAGCACATTGTTTCAGTGATGTTGCAGGACCCACTATAGATGTACAGACACCTTCAATCTTCCTGTTCATCTTTGTGCCCTAAAGAATTACAAAAAAATGTTTGGGAGAGACAGAAAGGGTCCTGAGATTCTTACCATAAGAGCATAGGTTAGTCCCAAGCCTACAAGTCCTGAAGTGAGTTTATTATACAGGCAACTGGTAATGGAAGTGACAGCTGCTATGAGTACCACACATGCTCCAATGTACTCCTGAAGGAATATGAATAAGTCCATAAGTCTACAAAGGATTAAAACATTCTCATAACTTTGCATACCAAATAGCAAACCCATTGCACAGTCTGAAATACAAGCAGAAAACCCCATGTAACTCCATGCAGATCCTTCCTAGCAGCCCATTCTTACTGCCTTTAGTGGAGCTCTGTTTGGAAATGCTATTGTACCAACACTCCTAATCTTCTGAAGAAGTCAACACAGATACCTTAAGCATGTCATAGGGGTGATTGAAACCTTGCAGCTGATGTTACCTGGGATGGGAGGGAAATGCTCACGTGATCCCATTTGTGAGCAGATCCTTTCTCTGTGCTGTGGCCGATGAAGAACTGTTGGTAGCTCTGCAGTTGCTGCTGAATTGCTACCATCCACACTCGTTCACACAAGCTGTTCTTGCACAGCATGTACCTATTAGTTGGACTGTGTCCACCCATAATGGGCTTCTGCTGCTTTAATTCAAATCATTGATGATTTGACTTTCCACAGACAGTTCTTTGAGTGAAATGGTGTAACAGACTAGAAAACAAACTCCATAGGAGGGAAACTGTCACTTGTCTGTGTATGCACCGTTTAGTGATAAAGGCACCTGATCAAAATTAGGTACTCTGGGTGATCTAGGCCTGAACATACAAAAAGGTAATAACACTTTATTCATATTCAATAACTTAGGTAACAACAGGTGCCAGATAATACGGAGTAAAAAAAGGAGGCATAGAGTATGACATCAAAGATGAATTAACCTACATTTATTACATATAAACGGAGTCCATGCTACCCAAACAGCAGCACTGCACCTGCATCTAAAAATCTGATATCACCGTCCACAACATAAAATCCCTTGATTTACTTCTTAAAGAGTTATTTTTAATAAACCATTTCTCATACCAGGCCACTCTACTGAGCAGGAAACAGGCCACAGAATATCTTTGACATTCTTCAGAAGACCCCAAAACAGGCACAAACCTATCTACAACTTTCTGTTCGGTCAGAGAGCTTCCAAGATGTTGAAATATTCCTAGGGAGCCACAAGACAGGGGCCTGCTGACCCTGGCTGACATGGTCCCACAACGGCATCCTGGCTGGCAGCACTGTGAAGGGCTCTGATCACTCTTCACACACATGGGAGCCAATGTGACCTATAAAAACTATTCTTGTCTTGGAAAAACAGCTGCAGGCTATGGGGAAAATGCATACTCCATTCAGTTTCCAGGATGGGTTTGGCACATGCTTGTTACAGAGAGACACAGAGGGCAAAGGTATGGCTGTGAAACCCAGATGAGGCTGGATAACTGTTGGATGCCTCATCAGATTACCTGGAACAAAGTAAAAAAATTCATTGTGTATACATAATAATAATGTACTTGCCATGCGAACTTCCAGCCAGCGATTGGCAGCTGTAAGGAAAAGGGAAGCAATGTTGTTGGAATCTGTGTATTCAAGAAGTTTTTGTCGAAATTTGGCTTCATACCTAAAAAAGAAATAAATAATGAATGGGAAAAAAAATAAAGACAGGAAAAGAGAAGAATGAAGAAAGAAAAGAACAAAGATAAAAGAACAAAGAAGGAAAAGAGAGAAGGAAAAGAATAAATGAGTCAGGCCTTGGAATCTTAGAAAAGTAAGGAGTACAATTTAATTTCTGGGGTATATGCTTATGGGCAGCTTGATACAGGGTCTAAATCAGCCTGTCAATAGTTCAGAGTGACATCATCCATAGACTTGTATCTTAATGAGTAAATGAATGTTATTTCATTGATGAAACTCTATGGAACTTCGAAATGCCACTGAACATTTTCTGAATATATTTTATTACATGGCAATTGTGAGAGAGACAAATCTGAAACTGAAAAAAAATTAAAATACATCTGAGAGAAGTAATACATGCATGTACTCATGAAAAGAGGTATTAATGCTGCAGAATGCAGTTTCTTTTCTCAATTAGGTAAGCTCAAGTTTTAAAATACAAATTACCGTAGTGCCTAGAAATTGTAACAATTCTAAGTATAAACTCAAAGTACCTGCAGTCACAGAGCTCCCATATTAGACAAATATGTTTGTCCTTATCAGTAAACAAACAGAGCACCTTGGAAAACAGAAGTCTGAGTACATGGTGCAATGAAAAGTAACAGGCTGCAAAGAACTGTGTCCCTCTTCCCCTCAAGGAATTAGCCACAGTGCACAAAACAGGATCAATGGCAAATAGGTCTGTTTACAGTTTCTTAATGTGGATCTGCACCCACTCATCCAAACAGCTGCATTAATGAAATCTGCCCTGAATTCAGCAAGTATGGAAGATGATTCCCTACTACACCTATTTAGACTGGGGTCTTGGCAAGCCTGCAAGTCACCCAGTGACTCCTTTTACGTGGGTATATTTATTTTTTTATGTGTAAATTCATGTGATGGTAATGTTTGTATCAACAATTATGTTCATAGTAAACAAGTCTGGCACAAGAGTCTTTTCCATGGCAGCAACAGAAGCTTGAAGGTCTAAGATTTAGTTTAAGCACCCAAAGCTTGCTTTTTTCTTCCTTTTATTACATTAGCAAGTTTAACAAACTTTGAATGTCTCCCTTTACCCTACTTATATCCTTTCGCTATTATGGCTGCAAAAAGCACTACTCAGCTCTCCTTATACTGATATGAGAGAAAGGTATAACAATGTCTAAGTATGAAGTACATAGCTTAGAGATGCTTTCAAATTTTTTTACTGCAGAGTACTTTAATCCTTCTTCTGAGTAAAATGTAATAAAGTTACAACTTTACGCAAGTCATTTATGCTTTTGCGGAAAAGAAATGCATGTCTCTTAGTGAAAATGATTTAGCTGTTCAAACTTAGCCATGTGCCAAGACATATGAGACATGTCTGCTGTGTGCAATGGGGAATCGTAGAATAGCCTGGGTTGGAAGAGACCTTAAAGATTGCCTAGTTTCAAGTCCTCTGCCATGGCAGGGACCCCGTTCAGTAGACCAAGTTCCTGAGAGCTCCATCCAATGTGGTCTTGAACATTTCCAGGGGTGGGCATCTATAGCTTCTCTGGGCAACCTGTCCCAGTGCCTCACAGTAAAGAATTTTTTCCCCCAATATCTAATCTAAACCTACCCTCAGATTGAAATGATTCCCCCTTGTCCTGTCACTCCACACCCTTGTAAATAGTCTCTTCTCCATCTTTCTTGTAGGCTCCCTTCAAGTACTGGAAGGTTGCCATTAGGTCACCCTCAAGTTGCCTGTTTTCCAGGCTGAAAAAACCCCAATTCTCTCATAGCAGAGGTGTTCCATCCCTCTGGATCAACTTGGTGGCCCTCCTCTGGACTCATTCCAACAGGTTGATGTCCACCCTGTGCTGGGGACCCCAGAGCTGGATGCAGCGCTCCAGGTGGGATGCAGTACTCCAGGTGATTCTGCCCCTCTACTCACCAGAGCAGGGTAGAGAGGCAGAGCCACCTCCCTCAACCTGCCTGCCACACTGCTCTGGATGCAGCCCCCATCTGGGCTGACTCCAAGTGCATTTCTGTGTTTGCACAGCCTAGGATGGTTGTTTCTGAAAGCAGGCATTAGTGTCACCATGTCAGAGCTAGTGAGCCCTGTCTCTCCTCAGGGCTCATTACTCTCAGTGCCCTACCGTACAGAGGTGGCTGTGCTGCTTCTGGAACCAATTCAGTCACACTTAACTTTCATATTTCTATACCATAAAGAATTACAGGACACATATACACCTCAGAAGATGTGAGGCACGCATCATGGGTCAGTCATGCATATGCACGTGGAATGAGGATGCAAAGTTACCTGCGTTTCTGGAGCACTGGAGAAATATCAGAATTTCTCTTCAGAAAGTGTCCCCAGATTACCAGGTCTCTCAGAATACAGACCAGTCTTTGCAGAAGCCTTCACATTTACATTTTGTTGATTATTTAGCACCAACATTTTCTGAAGTGTCAGACAGCAAACTAAATCAGGCCAGGGCATCTGCTGAAGGTGTATTTGTAGGCACAGTAGTAGCTGTCCTCCTGATCTCCCTCTGGACTTTTTTTACATTTCTTTCCTTATGCATTTTGAGTAAATCCAGGACAGAGAGTTACCAAGGGTAAGGACGCTTCAGGAACAACTGGCACCTCCTAAGAGAATGACTGGATTCCTGAATTAGTGTTATTTTTAGGGATGCTCATGCTAGCAAGTCTAAACTCCACTCCTGCTAATATGTTAGGCAGCTGAAAAGCTACACAGCCCTAAAAATAGCTGGGTTACCAGCTGATGCAGGAGGCTGGCAGGCAGATGGAATACAGAACTTACTGAATGCACGTGGCTGGCTGGGTCAGAGATACCTCAGTTACTGCAGGATTTAAGAAAAAGGAGGCACCAAACACAATTCTTTGACAGAGGAACTCATTCCAAAGTGACAAGAAGAATCAGGAGGGGATGCGCTGAAAGACTGAAACTATTACCTAAGATGGCATTAAATATTATTTGCTGTATCAACATCAGAAAATATACAGCCATAATAAAGATCCTCTTGATCAAATAAGAGAATATATGGATAAATGAGAAAAGCAACAAGTAAAAGAAAAATTGATTTTCCTGAAAATTGAACACAGACATAGCTACAAACTAGAGAACATTGTTGTCACTTAATGGATTAAATATTCAATAACAGTAATTAATAATGGAAAACACTATGCTGTTCTAACACTCTTGGGGAAGTTACCTTCAGTCAAAAAGAAACAAATGCTTAAATTGGTTGTTCTTTCATTGAGCCATTTATATCCTATTTAAAATAGTTTAAGAAAAAGTCAACTGTGTGCATTACTCCTATTATAAAACTAAAATTATAGGTTAGAAGAAATAAGCACACGACTGCTTCAAAGATAGAAGGGTAACAGTAATAATTAACTGAAAAAATGCACAGCCATCTTCTAGATGAGATGGGTGTAGAAAACATTTGACTGCGTTTGAGTCAACTGGGAAAAGATAAGAATAGCCCTGGTGCAGGGAAAGCAGCTGGTAAGCTCAGCAGTGGTTTTATTGGTACCTCTGAACTATCAGCATGACTTCCAAATTTGTAACACAGATATACAAGCCAGGCATGTTATCAGGTATTCCTGGGCTGCTCTCCTGTGAGCTTATGTGGATGGAAAAATGTGCAGGCAAAGAAACACTTTGTTTCTACCTTGTGTATTTTCAAAATCAGTGTAAACACCCACATTTTCAGCTATCAACCTGAAAAATAATGTGGGGTGCTCCTGTATTCTCTGAAGTCAAGCACATGCACAGTTTGTCTTACCAGGGCATTGACTCATACACAGATTACTCTGGCATAACAAGTTGGTGCATATTAGTTGTGTCATGGAAATTGTCTAAGCCCATAGTCTGCCACACCACATGCTGTGGTAATTGCAAGCTAATTTAACTTCTTAAATCACATTTGATCACAGTTTGTTTTTTTTTAAGGCTGCATGCAAGTGTCTGGACAGTAGCCATAGGGCAGATGACACACATTAACTTGTTTTTCTACAGTAACACCTTCAACATGCAAAATACTCGAAGTTCTTCAGTGGTTGAGTGTAGCCCTTACCCATGTTTTGGGGGCTCTGGTTTTTCCAGCTGATTCAAGTAACAATTACTTATAACTGCACAATTGCAGAACAGTATCAGAGATAGATATTCAAAAGTGAGGTTATGTATGTTTCTTAAAAAACTATACCTGAAGGCTCGGATGGTGGTAAGACCTTCAACAGTCTCTGAAAAATGTGAGAGTAATGGTAGCTGAGTGCTGTCATCCAGCTGCTGCAGGTCTCTGGAGAGGGTTATGAAAAGAATTTTGTAAAAAGACTGTTTTGTTGTGCAGTTGCTTTCTTGAACCAGGCCAGGGAGTGAAAAGGAATATCATCACAATAATCATAAACATAAGGTTAAGATAGATTGCAAAGCAGTACCACATGTCCCCAAGCAAGGAATGAAGTCCCCAGGAGGATTTTAATTTTAACATTTAACTAGCTGGAGTTCTGAATGGGTCTTTTCCCTTCAATGCCTTCCCTCCTTTCTCCTATATTCCTGTTTGTTATACTCCATTGTTTATTGATTTAAACACCATTCTGGCTCTGTGCTGACTATAAATTTGATGGGGTGCCGCAAACAAGAGCTTGAGTTAAGGAGAGAACAAAATACATCCCCAGATGACAGCACAACTTCTCACTGAGCTAAAGTATAACTCAAATACTCAATAGAGTAAATGAGACCACATTAGGTTGCACTTCTCAGTGTCATATTTAGTCATCATATTAGTAAAAGCACATGTAGGGTGAAATTCTATTTAGTCTCAATTTCTTCCAGCAGGAAGTAAATTGGTTGCAGACTCCCTCTCAATCCGCGCACACATGAAGGGATATGAATATTTTTGCATTGCTGCAAACGGTTCTTTAGTGTCATGAGGGAGAAGCTCTATGACCTTTGAACGAGAAAAGTCACAGATATGGCTAAAATTTTTCATCTTGTTAAAAACTAGAAGGCACTCAGAACAGCAGAGGTTGATTGTGCAGGTTGGATTCTTAATGGTCAGCGGTATCACCATGGTTATACTGCATTCTGCAGCCTCTCCCTGGCTTTGCAGATTTCCACTTCCACCTGGACAGGCAGACATCGGTTTCCCAGTTCTGTCACCACATTTTCTTGGACGTGCCAAGATTGCAGTCCTTGGGGACAACAGGATCTAACTGGGTTTTTGTCCCCTGTGAACTCCAAAGAACTTTGATCGTGCACAAAGGCCCTGCTCGTGCCTCCCAGAAGTTCTGCCTTTAAGAGCTGCCGACAAAGACACTTGTAAAATGACACATTTCCACTACAGTGGATTTGTCCCACTTTCAGACAGGGCCATAGCTTTGATAGGACTAAATTTAAACATGAAATTTCCCTGCACTGCAATTCTGCAATGCACTGTAAACGCTTCTGTTGCCAGAACGATACTGGTCTATGCTCTTACCGTGAGGCGACTCGGAAATACTTCTGGATGAAGTAGCACATAATTGCGAGGGGAACCAGGGCAATGAGGAACATGGGCGTGACATACGAGATGACAGCAAGAGCGGACACACACAGCAAAGTGGAACGACTTAAGCACTCCAGGGTAGCTGGAATGTGCTGTATAAAGAAGAAAAACCACACACAATCTTCCATAACATACCCAGTTTAAACCATTCCTTCATTTTCCTTTCTCTCACTTACAAAAGGGATACAGTTTTTGAGGATTTGAAGCACTAAGCATACAGGTCTGCTCTTGAATTTACTGCTAGGTTTTGGGAACACCTGAAGGGATTTCTGTGGGGCTGCTTCACATGTCTGCATTGTGGAGCACAATCCTCATGTCAGATGATTACAGGTGCAGGAGATGATTTTAGCACCTGCATCAATTCTATGAACTGGCAGTGCAGTCTGGAGTAAATAACGATAATTTGAATTTTAATCATATTTATTTTAGGCAATAGTGTTTGCTTTTTTCTCATTTGATTTGCTCATCCGTGTCAAATGAATGTGTTTACTCACTTTCAAAACAAGTAGATACTCTAATTTGAGGGTATCACTACTGATTTAATTTTGTTTCCCTTTCACATACACAACATCTTAATAAAATAAATGGATTTTCAATGTGCATTTAAGATGAGGAACTCGGTTGGAACTGAGAAAACCATGATGCAAATTGATACAGTCAAAAATATAGTTAACCAGTAAGCTTCACCTAAATAAGTCTAAAATAAAGGAAAATCCAGTCTTTTAGATTGAGAAAGAGAGAATAACAGGACCTCAAATATATTTATTCAGTACCTGGTCAATGGTATTGCAGTCAGCTGAAAACCTGTTCAATATACTTCCCAGAGGGGTTGTTTCAAAAAACCTAAAATGCAGCAAAGAACAGCAAAGATTACAATACTGATATTAGAATCAGTTTAGTTCATATTTTTGTCTTACTTAAGCTTGGTACTATGTCACAGAAACAAGCAAATAGACAGCCACAGTAAAATTTCTTATTTTTTCCAATAACCATGGCTTTCCAGTAAAAGAGCAGCCTGTAATGTACAACCACAAGCATGAACCCAGGTACCTAGAACCTACAACCTACAAGAAACCCACAACTGCAAGTACACCCTCAGCTCCCTCTACTGCCTAAGCTATGCACGTCACATGATTACTCTTGAAAAAATCCTTTCAGATTTTGATTTGAGGCTACTTCAATTCATGAAAAATGCAAAAAAAGCTTAACTAACTGTTGGAATAACATATTAAAAAACATTTGGATATGTAAAATGCAAACTACATTACTGGTCTGTAATTTTTAACTGTTCCATAACTCATGTTGAATCTGAAGTCTAATTCTATCCTGGGAGGGGAAGTGAGGTTTCCCATATATGTTATTTCTCTGTGATTTCTGGGTCAAATACAGTTAGTGTGAAAAGAAGATGCTATTTTTCCTAATGCCCAGTAAGAGGTGCAGGTTTGAATCAAGCTACAACTTTCCTTACATGCACAGAGAAGAAAACTTATGGAGGCCAACAAAGGCCTTCACTGGTATCTGAGCATTCCAGTGTACTCTAACGATGCAGGTAATGACACTTGTCTGAACTCATTAACTTTCATAGACTTGCAAAATTGCTGCCTGACAGTAAATATTTCAGTGATTAAGATGATGATGCACGCTATGAATTAACTGTACAACATATTGATCGATAATTGTGTTTTCTCCCTAATTAAAAACAGCAAAGAGAAATTAAACATTCAAGGGAATAAATCTCTGAAGTCACAGTTGGGCAGGAGAGGCATTTGACTCGTTTCTAGGAACTAAAGCAGCCTGGGTATTATTTTCAACAACGACTCAGGAATTTGATACCTGGTGATTTTCAATGACATGTTAAAAACATGATGCACAGTCACTTCTTAATAAAAACTGTACTTAGAAGACTGTCTAGAAGTAAAGACAAGATGACTACAATATAATTTGTATTACAATCAGAGAGATACCTCATTGGAGCCAAAATAATTTTATTTAGTAAAGAAGAGTGTAGCTTTTTGGTGACTTTCAAGCCAGTCCATTCCACAGCTATTGATGTGACAAGACATAATACGATGCCAAGGCAGCAGAGAATGCTGAAAACTTTTGAATATGGAGAATGGTCGAAATCCTAAAAAGCGAAGAGTAACACGATTATTCACTTTATGTTTAAAATTTACTGTAAACACACAAGCACAAGACTGAAAAAAATGGAAGGATTAAATAATTTTTCCTCCTAAATTAACTGCCCATGACTTTTACCCATCTTAAATTACAATTTATTATCCTTCGGAGAGGGAAGTGTTTGCATGAATATAAGAGATTAATCAGAAATTTAAATACTAGAGAATACTACAAAAAGCCCTTCTTACAGTGAGAAAAAACTATATCATCAAAATTACTTTAGAGACCAAGGTTTAGGTTTATCAACTAGGTGACAAAAATACTACAAATAAAGCATAATGAGAACACCACACCAAACTTAACTGTTAGTTTTACTGCACTGTGTACCCAAAAACATACTGAGCTTCAAAGCACTCTGGGTCCTTCACTAGAAATATAGCACATCACATACAAATCTTAGAGCAGAGATTGACTGGGAGAACACCTCCAGTTAAATCATAAGAGAAAGGTGAACAAGGCATTGCATACCGTGCAGGTAGAGCAGTTTTTCATCTCTGGTTCTAGCTTGTTAGAAATGGTAGCCTCGGTCCAGAGTGCCAGGCAGTAGTCGATGGCCACCATCACTGTGTGCTTCAGCAGCTGGGACAGGACCAGCAGCGGCAGGAGGAGGATTCCTGCTGCACTGAGGTACTTGCCACAGGCTCTCCAGGGCATCTTTGCTCTCTGATGCAGCACTGAAGACAGGTTGTCTTCATCATCACTTTCTGTTACTTCTTCTGCAATGTGCAAGAAAAAAACACAGCCACCCTGACTTACTCGTGCACACTTTTCGTCAAAACTGGCAAGTGGCAGCTACAAACCAGGTCTTAGCGCACAGGATGAAGAGTGGCTTTAAGGTGAAAGGACCCCCTCAGGCATGCATGGAGTAACCCGCTAAAGTTAGTAGCAATGCACACTAAAAAGACGCAAAAAACTTCAGCACTTGGTGATCAATTTCTTGAACCATGTTTTTGCAATTTGAAAGTACTGACTTTAATATTATCCTTTGTTCATTATTAAATCATATCCACATATAAGAAAAAACCTCAAAAGTTTGGAGGAAGCTATGACTTGTTAATGCCTGCAAATCACTGTAGTCCAGAGGTAAGAGCAATAGAAACATTACTCTTATAAATTGTGACCCACATAGGAAATTATTTGTTCACTTGCCAGTCTGAATGATGTTAATTCACTCTAATAAAATTTAACTGTGAAACAACGTACTGGCCATGGGCTCAAAGGGTGCCCTTTACCTTCATCCTCTTCATCATCTTTCAGCAGTGCTTCACGGGAGTACATAGTCCTCCGGAGATTGGTTCTTTCCAAAACAGGGTTTTCCTCAACAGTAGTTTCCTAAAAAAAGAGACAATTAATGTATTTTCAGCCAGAGGAAAAAAATTACTAGCTGTGATAAAATTGTTTCCATTCTGTGAAAAACAAAAGTGAGAACCTCACAGCAGGCAGCCATAAGTGATGGATTTGCTACCTCTGTGTAAAACCAAAGGACACAAATTAAATATCTAACGTTAATTTCAGGTTGTCAATCCCAACCCTATTGGAGTCTTAACCTTGACAGTTATCCTTGAATTAATAGGAACCAACAGTGGTATCTCATTCTTCCTGTATTATAGTATGAAAGGCAAAACATCTTAATGATTTAGAGAGCTTGATACAGGCACATCTGAAAAGCTTCTATCCAATGCAATGAGTAAATTCGGGCATATTTAAAAACCAATTGTCAGTATTAGCAATGCTTTTCCCAAAATGGCCCTATTTAATACTCCTTAGATGAGAATATTTCAATAGGGCTCCCTACCAAAAATGGATTAGAACAGAATCAAGGAAGTATGAGGTGTAAAGATGAAGGATTTTATCTTTATAGATAAATAAGAATGGTTATACTAATAGTACATTCATACTAAGTTAGATTACACACACAGCATGTCAACCATTGCAGATGCTTTCAACCAAAGAAAAAACAAAAAGACACACTTTCTTGTATATATTGATTGCCCTGCCCATCAAAAACCTTTTCCAGCTCTTGGTCTTGTCGATTCATTAACGTTTTCCAGTGTTCAAAAAGCTCAGTCTCTGATTTCTGAATGTCCTTGAGTGTTCCTTCTCTCTGGATGTAACCATCTTTCATTGCAATTATCTAAAAAAGTTAAAAATACAAGAGGTGAGACAAATAGCCAGGTGTGCCTATTTATTTTAAAGCCACGTTGCTGTGCCTTGACAGGATTTTCTCTTTTCTTAAATAAATAATATTTCTGCAAACAAATCTGTCTTCTAAAAGGACAGTGACATTGTCTCTTGACTCTGTCCCGTCACTCAAGACACTGCAAAACCAAAAACTTCCTGCACTCCATGTTTTTAGAAAAGAAGGCTCCTTTTAAGAAAGAAGAATGGGATCCCTGTCAGCAGACAGGGGAGCGTATTACTCTTCCTAAGTACAAGTCATTAGCAAGATAACATTTTAGAGCTCTCTTACCCCCTAAAAGGAAAAAAGCTTTTAGGAGCACACTCTGTGCAGTATGTTTTGCCCTCATTCAGGCAATTAGACATGAGCACAGTGGCTCCCTCTGCTTGATACCATGGACTGATAAGGAAGAGCTAGGGAATTTGAACCCTGAAGCTTTAAATGCATAAATAGCGGATGCAGTTTGAAAAGAATTATATATGCAAGAGAAAGTCTGAAGAGAGCAGTTTCCAGGTCTGTATCAGTGTAATTACATTACATTCATGGTGTAACTACCTTCATGTTAGATCTGACAAGGAGAATTGGAAAATGAGGCGTGCAGATTGCAAACCCACAGGACATCATTAAAAAATAGTTAATGCAGTAGTTATTCTTCTCTCTCCCTGGAAGCTCCAAAATTTCCACAGGTAGGCTGTGGGAAAATAATCTATTCTGCTTATTGCTAAGAATTTACACCAGAGGAAAGGTAAAAACGGAGCAAACAAGGATCTTTTGGTGGTCAATTTCTTCAGGAAACCTGTAATTGTACTGGACCTTGAAGTCTTCTGAGGACTTTGCTACAAAGATTTAGGAGGCCATCATATATACTTCATACAATATTTTTATTTAAAATTCCTTAGTAATAAATATTCTCTCTTTACTCCATTCATTAAGGATTGCTAAGGCTTAATGAAATCTGTACTTAGGAATAAAACAGGAATTACTTCATAAATGTTTTTTTAATTATAAAGTTAATACAAGTCCTTTCTGTCCTACAGGCTGCTTGGAACAGTTTATTTCATAAAACATTACTGAAACACATGTAGAAGCTAAAAAAAAACCTGAGTAATTTTCATAGACCTTATAAAACACCAACAACTAGAAATGGGCCTGACATTCACAAAGAAAATTAAAATGGTTATTCTGATACAAGGCCATAACCGTGTATATTTTTTAAAAATGCAAATATTTAACAATAAAAACTAAGAAGTTAAGATGGACTTCATAGGGAGGGGAAAGCAGAAAATTCCTGTATCCCAAGAGACGCTAACCAGAAAACCAGAACTCTGTTGAGAACAGTAGTAACTCTTAAGGGTGAACAACCGAGGGACAAGGTCACAGCAGACACCATAAAGTACAAATGCTGCCCACCAAAAACATGGTCAGAACAAGATTAATGTCTATCTGCAGCTTTATACCAAGCCAATATGAAGCACAGGCAGCAGTTGAAATATGATTATTTCTTGAGACCAGGAAACTGCTGCTGTAGCGTGTGCAAGCTGCAAGAGGGAGAGAAGTCCTGCTAGGAGGTATAACTGCAGTCATCAATCACCATGGGCAAGGAGACCTGGGATGCTGTAGCTGGATAACTGTAGAACTAAGTGCAAGGCCACTGCATACCAATGAAATAAAAAAACCCCACATTTCCTTGTTCATCTTTGACATTTCCAATTACAAATTTTTATAGAAAGTATACCTTCATTCTCTTTTTTTTACTGTAAACTACAAGCTATAACAAAGAAACCTAACAAAACATCAAGCGTTGCACATTTCTTAAAATCTCGCCACTGTACAAAGGGCAAAGATGTTTTTGATACATTATATATTAGTACTAACCAGAAGAAAATACTGTGTTTTTCCTTATATTTCCATGTCCCTCAATACCCATAAATGCACCTTTTTCTGTGACACTACAAATTCCGAGTACCATCCCAGCAAAGGCAAATGTGTTACTCAAACATTTCACTGTTTTGAGAAAACAAAATGAGCAAGACTTTTCAATATAACTTATGGTTCTGGGTACTCAATATATTTTATATGCATCCTGCTTTCATAAGTGTATTAAGTTTCAGCTCCATTAAAATCCAACCTATTTAGGTGTTCTAAGATGGGAATCACAAAATTACAGCACCCCTAACTCACCGGCTAATTTACAAGAGATCTTTATTATATATCTTCTCAGTAACTATCACTTGATGAAAAGATGAAGTGAAAGCACTATTTGTAGCAAGACACATTCATGCCACATTCTTGCCTCCTCAGAAAAAAACGGGAAGAGCCTTCTTACCCAGTCAGCATGGGGCAGGTACTGCAGCTTGTGAGTTACCAGCACAATGGTCCGCTTGTCTTCCCGCAGCATTTTCAGAATCCCTTCCTGCATGAGATGGTCACTCAGGTGGATATCCAGTGCAGAAAATGGATCATCCTGTCATGAGAAGAAGGGGTTAGCTTTTGGAGCCAGAACTTAAGGTGTCTAAGGAAACTGACACATTTTAATAGCAGTAAAACTAGTTGGATAAATATAGACATATAAGAGAGGCATCAGAAGATCTAAATCGTGCTGAGGAATGATATTCTTACATCACATAACACCAAACCTTGAACTGCCTTTTTGCAGTGAACACTCACACATAGAGGAATGCCAGCTGTGTCAATGCTATGATTTGTAAAGGCTTTCTGGGACCTGCTCCTCTCCCCACATGGGTTCACAGCCCGCAGCAGTGCAGCACAGGCTCCTGTCAGCCTCCAACAATGCCCCAACCTGGGCCTGGGGCAGGCACTGCATAACTGCTCCAGGGACAGGGACAATGAGCACGTTTTTGTTGCCTTTGTACAGAAATGCCTTCAGATTTTTTTTTTAAAGTTCATAAATCAATACTCTAACAAAGATTCACAAAAAGTCACAAAAGGAGAAATATTGATCATTTTGATGATGCTTAATTTATGACCTAGATTACCTCACTGAATCAATGAATTCTGTGCAACTCATTTAGACAAAAGCTAATCTGTACCATCTTTTGGGGAACTTGTTTACCTAATCCTATTTATACGGAATCACAAACCTTGTGATTTGATTTGCTGTTTCTGCTTGGAATAGTGATACTGGCTGTAGGATTTACTTAGTATTATTATTTCATACTATTATATTATTTCTGGAAAATCAAATTTTGTTTTGTCCAAGTATTTGCTGATAAAATAGGGTTGAATTTGGATTAATTCCACTTTTGGAGTGACATCACTGCCATCAGTTAGTTACGGAGAAGTACAAGGAAAGAGGAAAATCTCCTTCAAGTTTTATTCCCTTAAATTTAGAAACAATTTATATTCTGACTGATGAGACACTCTAGTATTGTTGCTTTCATGTATCTACAGACCCAAATATACCTGAAATCAGCAGTATAGTAAATATGACCACTGAAATTATAATAAACCCGAGCATCATATCCTAAAACACCTAAAAAGTGCATTCGAAACACAGTAACTTCCAATCATGATCCACAATTTACTCTCCAAAATGTGTGTGCACTGAGGTCACCGAGCAAGGATGTGTGTTGTCAGCTTTACTGCTGCACTGCTCTGACCTGGCACAGACTTAAACATCACTCTGAGCCCCGAAGCTGTGCACAGCCACCTTGAATGAGATGCTGCACCTCTGGGGACTGCCAGTGCCACTCACAGAACAGGACACTGCACTGTGCACCTTGCAGCTGAGGCTGCTCATTAGGGCAGCACTCGCCACATGTGATTGTAATGATGCATTCATAACAAGACACCTGAAAAGATTCAGTTCATGCTACAGGGCTAGTCTGATATGGACTAACAAATAAATGTAACAGTGAATGAATGTAATGAAGAATAAAATATGTAACAAACTATCACATGACCATATTTCATATCTTTGATTATCACACGAAGTTTAAAAACTATTACATTCATGCTTGTGAGACAGAAGTTTCATGAGCATTTATTAACAAAATCAGTCTTAAAAGAACTGTTTGCAAACACTAACATAGGATTCCTGATGATTTTTAAAAAACATTAGTAACTGGAAAAAAGTTTATTTGTAGGTGTTTTTAAATTATCAAACCATAAGAGAATCTGCTGTTATTAGAAGGTTATTGAGTGTCCTTCACAAAAGTACAAAAGGGGAAAAAACAAGTTACAGCCCAATACTGGATCTGCTGATTTGCAGCACTTGGCCCAACAGCTCTCTACTCTCCTGCACTCTGATCATTGCCTGGAAATACCCAAAGCAAGCACATAGTGATCAGCCTAATTACAGGGAAAGGTCTAAGTAACATCCCAGACTTTTAGGGATGACCTCAAATGAGCACAGCTTTTCCAATCCCATGTCACTGTCCTAACAGCTGGATTCAAACCTCCTAGAAAACTGAGCTAGAGAAGGACGTCCTAAATTAGAAAGCCAGCAAGCTCACTACTAGTGAGTGGGTAGCAATCATCTGTTTTCCCACCTATGATGCTGTTAGAGCCTGCTCTCACTCCTTTTTCTATAGCACTTCTGTTGAAGCTGGGACAGGATATACAATATGCTGCACAGGGTGGAAAAGCATCTTAGTTTGTTGCAGAAAGGAAACACCCCAGACATAACACAACATTAATTTTAGGCCTAAGACAGCTTAGGAATTTCATGAATACAGTTGAGACTATTACATTTTTAGGTATCAAAGATAAAAACAAGGGTCAAAAAGAATTTTCAATATACTGAGAGGGGAAGCATCAGCATTTCAATCTGTAATACCTGTCGGTCTGTCTGCAGCATTTTCAAAATGCTTCTTACCTGCAGGCTATCTAAAAACAGATATAAAATAAACAGGGCACATTTGGCTTGGCTCAGTGAGACAAAATGTTCAGTGTGTGATCCATGAAATACCCTAAATGCTCACATCTCATGCCCCTGCATGGAGCATAAACATAAGGGCAGCTACTCACCAGGAACACAACATTTGTCTGCTGGTAAAGTGCTCTTGCCACACTGATACGTTGGCGCTGCCCTCCAGACAGATTAATGCCCTGGAGATAAGAAGGAGAGAAAAAAAATCAGCCAGTTAAAAGAACGTCAAGTGAATATTAATATTCTGATTGGATTACCCCTAATAGACACTTTGGGCAGAGAAATCCAGAGAAATTTCTTGACAGTGTGGGCCTGCAGTCCCGCTGGGGACACAGGACACAAATTGTTAGAGAAGCCAGAGCATTGCACAGGGGGCTGTACTCCATACAGAGGGACAGGAAATGTTTAATGGTTGTGGTGACACAACGCTGGAGGTGGCACAGATATTCTGCAGGCAGCCTAAACTAGACTTCTGCTGAAAAGTTAGTCTGTGTCCTGGGTTTATTTTTTTCAGCTTACTTTTATAATCATATGTTGTCATACTATATCAGCTTCCTTATATACTGTAATCAGTAACTGCTAGGTGGGAGGTGAGACCATGTTGAGGTGGACATTACCTGGTTGCTGTTGTACCTCTTTTGGCCTTTAGTCCCCTGCTACCACCCTGCTTCAAGGAACTTGTATTTCCTGTCATCCACCTGTAGTTTCACAAACACCTTAAGCTCTCATAAACCAGCACTGCTGCCAAAAGATGCTACGCCACCTTTCCCTCCCCGTGTCAAAAACACTTGTTTGGCTACACAATGAGTTTGGTTGGGAACTATTCCCTTTGAATTAACATGGTAGCCAGTGCAGAGATCAGGCATGGAAATGTATCCTTTAACATAGCCATGTGGGGCCGGTTTGTTGTGCTGGGAGGGCAGTTGGGATTGGGTTCTTTTATTTGTTTGTGATAGTGCCAGTATCTGCTAGAGTAAATTATTTACAAATTTGTGACTTCTGTTTCCTTTCTTGTCACTCCTTAATCCCTAATGTGATAAAGCTCAGTTTGCTGTTGAATAAACACCTGCCCTTTTGTAAATGAAGGGGATCTAAAAAAAAATAAAAATCTATATATCACTTATTTTTATGTTACTCCTAAAGAAACCAAAAAATGTTGTGTAAAGTCAGGATATCTGCAATAGCAGCTGCAGAATAGTCAAACATTCTGATAGCAGCACATTTAAATCATTGCACCTCACATAAATGACAGTGTTTCCATGTTTACAGAGCAATGAGCTTTCAGACTAATGACCCAAACATACACTTAACTAAAAGATTACCTTTGTTGCCAAATAACCCGTAAGATTTTAAAAACACCATAGAATAATAAAACCCCCTCTATATATTTGAAACAAAAATAGAAGCCTGTAGCTGTTTACTGACCCTCTCTCCAATCTGGGTTTGATCTCCGTGAGGGAGAATGTCAATATCAGGCTGGAGGGAACAAGCATCAATTACTGCTTTGTACCTGCGGAAACAAAAAAGGCAATGCAAAATCCACACAGATACTGCTAAAGAAGCACATTTCCTACCTGCAGAGGAACAAAAATTAACCAGCTGGAAAAATCACACGGTGGAAAACATATTTGTTACCCACTAATTGTTCTAATGGGATCTCTTTCAATCACAGGCAAGTAAATAATATTTCAGCTAAGAAAAAGGATCTTAGGTCAGCTTCCCAATTAAAAATGTTAAATAGTTAAACCCTGGAAACAAAAACAACTTCTTCCAAGGTATAATGCCATTCTTTACCATTTAATTTTTTCATTTCCAGGGCCTTTGTTTCTTGTTTCAATATCCAAGGATGACAGAAAAAAGATGTGCGTAGGACGTGAATACATACTCAACCACTTCTTTTAAGGGCTGGGGGGGATGGAATACCAGCAATTGACTTCTAAATATTTTAGAATGTTTGGTGGGCATCTATACTGAATAAAAAGGCAGACCATTAATCCTTTACAAACAACATTCCCACTCCCCAACCCTACCTAACCTAACCCAACACCCCAACCTAACACCCTCCTAGGTGAGTTAAACTAGTCAATTAGGTGTGAGAATACTACACGCTAAACAAACACGGTTCTTAGAAATGAAAACATTTGTACACTTAAGTTCAAGTGAGACAAACCCTGTCCTTTGTGTCATTCAGGGAAAAACCTGGTCAAAGGGGGATTGCCATGCTCAGGCAGGTGCAGTATGTTTGTTCCTAGAGGGAAATGGGGACCCATGCTTAACCTACATGACCTCAATATTTAGGCAAAAGAGGAGTAAAACACAAAACAGTGCTAGAACCTGTTACCTTTGCTTGTTAAAAGAGCTTTCAAACGTGATATTCTCTTCCACAGTGGCATTGAGCAACCAAGGCTTCTGGGATGCATATGCTACTGAGCCTCTTTTCCTGGAAAAAAAACCCAACCAAACAAACAAGAATTGTTCCCAGCTCAGTAGTGTAGGAGGGATTTTTTGGGAACCATTTGCTTGTAAAGGAAGAAACTTGTAATTACTCTTCAAAAATGCTGACTTTCATTTCTTTTTTTTTTAAGACAATCAATAGCTCTCCCATTACGGAAATACGTAAGATGTTAAATTTCCAACAGAATACGGAAATTGTTCGCCCAACTGGATTTCACTTTGTTCCCTCCCTTTCTGCTGTGAAGTGGGTTTTGGAGAGGCTAGCTTACTAAAGCTGCCTCTTGAGCAGTGTGGATGGCAGGAAGAAAATTACCAAAGACTGAATCCCAGATGTTTGGATAGATTAATAAAAAAAAAATACGGATAGCAGATCACTAGTTAGGCAGCACATTTCAGGAGGGACATACTAAAAAGATATTAAAGTGTTTGAAAATGAACCAAACAACTCCATACATGCACAAATGCAATTCTCTGCACCCCAGACACATTTAATTTTTCCCATTCTAAGAAGAGAACTAGACTAATAAAATACTTCTATGCCTATACAGGAAAGAGAACATAGAGAAAAAATATTTCCTAATTTTTTCCCCATGGAATTACCCTCATAATGCACCATCAGAAGAGACAGCTTACCAGATACAGTCAACAGAATCTCACTATGCACATATTATTTCACAGGAATTATTATTACTGCTATTTAAAAAGAAAAGTATCTGCCTTCTAGTGAAGTAGTAGTGCTTTGGTTGGCTGCAGTGCACTAAAACACCTCAGTAAGGCAGAGCTGGAAGAAAGGCAACATCTTTTATTAGAGCAACTGATACTGTTGGAAAACTCATTGGCGTATCACCGTTTTTTGAGAAAAAGGCCAAAAGAGGGATCACATGCCTGAAAGCATATCTGTTTTCTTTCTAGCTGTATCAGCTAATCCAATAAGAAGATAGGATCTCTCACCCAAACGTGGCCTTTGTCTGCTAGACAGCCATTACAGCAGCCTCTTTCTAGTTGGACTTGAAAGCAATTGAAACCACGAGCTGCCAAAATACACTTTGTTTTTCTTTATCAGTTAAGGTCACTTGCCCTGCTCATTTTTTCAGGCTTTTACCAAGCTTGCTTAGAAGTCGTGATAGGATCCAAATTTCATTGATGACCTGAAGGAACACAAAATTCCACTACGCTGCTAACATGCTTCTGAGTCCAGATTTCTGATGGCTCACTGGAACTTAATTATGTTTTATGAATTTTCTTTACTGGAAAATGAAACAGAAATAACAAAAGAAAAAAAAAAAGACAGAGGAAAAGTCCCCAGGCAGCATAGCTTGCAGTGCCAAAATCTAATGCAAAGAGCATTCAGTGCTGCCTCAAGAGGGAAGCATTTTTTCAATTAGTATGAAATTTTCATCCCAATAATTGAGAAAAAATTGCTCTGAGCATTTCAAGATGAAGATTTATTCCCCTCCTTTTCATTGCTTGAAACTGTGCCTTTGTATCTCTTAATTCTCAGTGCTATCAAAAAGTTACTTTTAATTTATTTTTGTAAAAACAGTAGCCAAGTTTTGAGGAAAAAAGTTTTTACAGCTTTTGTAAAGTGTTCTTTGGTGAGTGAAGATACAAGTACTGCCAGTGTGATGCACACCATGCTGAGAACAGCACAATACCTGAGAACACCACTCACACTTGGAACACATTCTGCTTGTAGGACATCAGTGAGAATTGACTATTGCAAGGAACTTGGGAACAGGCAACAAGCTTGGCAAAATTGACTATGGACTTAGAATTTACTAAGTTCCTCTAAATTAATCCTAACTTCAAATTTACTCTGGAGTGACATATCAGGGCAGATCATATTTTTACATAAGCAAAAAATTTGCAAGTGCTCGAGCATATGTGAAATTTATTGCATGTCTACTCAGTGCAGAGATTTCTGAACAGTGTTCACACAGACTCACAAAACAGCTGAGGTTGGAAAGGACCTCTGAAGGTTCACACTAGTTTTTAAAATGTTGTACCTGAATTCCGTGTCAACAGGACATTCTTTCTCTGGGCTGCAGAAAACAAACACGAGGGGTTTTTTTTAAAAATGAAATTATTTTAGATAGTGCAAATAAAATCATAAAATACTACACTTATGCTGTAATTAAAAATACAGCAAAATGACTGCATAATAGAAGTAAAACTCTCTTTATACTAAAATTCTGTGCTGCATGATACTGACCTAAAAAAAGGTATGGTTAAAGCTTGAGTTTTGAGAAGCGCTAAACAACCTTGTAGAAAGCCTTCAGCACTCATGAGCAAATGTTCAAGACCGCACAAGACTAGCTCAAAATGCTCTCTTTTGAGAGCACCAAAAATGTTCTCCAGGATGTTAGTGCAACAAAACCACCAGAGATATTCTTACAGCACTTAACCAACTAGGATCTGAGAACATATGACAATGCAGGGAATTGGTACATGCAGTCCAATATCCTTTCCCACTGTTTAATACGCCATACTGTTGTGCATGTTATCTCACCTTTTGCTGTCCATTCCCATAACAGTTTCAAACATGTGTATGTCTAATTCTGATCAAATTTCTCTTGCATCTTAATGTGTTTCCCTTTAACTCAGCCCAGAAATTTCAGTCTCTCATATAAAGACAGAACTGTGAGACTTCCAAGTATCTTTTACAACTAGGTACATGAAACTCCCTCTTATACTACAGATGGCAGCAGAAGTTTTGCAGGACTCAGTCTGACAACCAGGCAACAAGTCTGAGAAATAAGGTAAATGGGAGAGAAGACACTGATAAATCTAAAGAAAAGGTAGTGGAACAGTTGGGGAATCACAGAACCAAAAAAATATTCTGGTCAGTAGAAGCCACAGAGTTTAGCCTATGTCAAGAAAAGGGACATCATATGACGCTTTTCCTCTGCGGATTTCAGTAAGTTCTCACCAACTTCATCAGGGACAGGATCGTCACTTGTACAAGGTTTAGCATTCTGAAGGCACTCCACTAGAATGACAGCCCAGTCAGAAAGCTTTGCTCTTAGTTGATTTGATAGATATTCCCAAAATCCAAGCTGAGCTATGTTAATCAGGTAAAAACAAGGATGCCATGCCAACTGATGGACTAATCTGCTACTCTCCACACTTTTCAGTCTGTGTGTGCCTGAAGAATGCTATGTGAGAAAATAAATTTATGACGTGATTTAAAAACTGTAGGGTATTGGGGAGAATTTGCTTTAATAAATGAAAACTTTAAATACTTAATACTAGTTTTTAAAGTGCAGCATTAGGGAATAATCTGGTTCAGACTTTAAGAAAAGGATTTTCAAAGACATAGAGGGAGGTTACAATATAATTTTCAAAATCTCCAAACAGCAATGGACATAATGCCTTTATAATGAAAATCCAGCTCTTATTTTCATAACTTGCATAGGTGGTTTCAAAAACTGTATCCTAAGATAATTAATGCAGTTAAAGCTTCACTGACTTTCAGAATTCTGACTCTGAAAACCTTAACCACAGATTTCAGAAACCTTTGGTTCCTTCTACTGCAATCGATTTCGCAGGAAGACCGATAATCGCGTACAATACCGTACCTGAAATCTTCCCCCGTCTCACTGTCAGAAGTACAGCTGCATCACAAATAGAGAGCAAAGACTGTTTACTTAAGTGAGCATAGGCAATCTGCCCCAGAAAGAAAAACTATTAAATTCCACTTAGTGCACAGGCTGCAAACATTACTTATCACAGGCCTGCAGTGCAGCATCTGTTCTTTCTCCACAAACTGACTTAATTTTTGCAGGAAAAAAGATATTTGGTGACTTTTTTTCTCCTTATAAACCTTAATTTGACTCTACAAATAAAATCACTTCCACCCGGTCCTGGAGGTGTTAGCAGAATGAGACATCGTGCTGTGACATGAATGCAGTTCCATTAAAACAATCTAATTTTCTGGGAAAACAAAATCATAATTCATTATACTGTTTTCTCCCATGGCAGTAACTGCACCCTTGCAGCATATAATGGGTTAATGTGAACCCCAAGTCCCACCTTCAGCTGACTTGCAACGTACTGCGTTCTGTGTCAGCCCCATCCTTACCAGTGTAAATGTGGGCAAGTCTGAGGGACAGACAGGTTTTGTTTTCGCTATTTTTGAACTTGTAGAGAGATGTTCACAGAGCTGCTTTGACAGGATGACTGGCCATACTTATTAATGATGCTAAATTCAGTTCCACTGAAAAGAGTGAAAAATCTATGTGTCAAATGGTACAAAAAAAATCAAGGAGGAACAAAGTCTTTCATGCTTTAAAGAGGACAGTCTCATTTTCTTTATGCCAACACAATTTGCTTGTAAATATCCAGGAGAGAAAACTATACCTGCAGTTTAAAAAGTTGGTTTGAGACACTACAATAAAGTTTATGCATAATAAGCAATGACCATACCTAAATTGAATTAACTGTACAATTTGAGAGCACCAGCCAGCCACCAGTACTTCTATTCCAAAGGTCAGCATACCAAACAAAGCTCTTCCACAGTTAGCTCACACTTCACTGGTCTTTAGTGACTGTGTCAACTCAGTGGCACCTTCTCCAAAAACCCATTAACCTGTTGCATGCCATTAAGTAGCAACACTTTCTTTACAGAAGCTATCGATAGGCTGAAATACCAAATATCTTTTCCAGCCCATTTCATGCACAACACAAGGGCCCTGAACCACAAACATCAAATCCTGCTTCATGGCCCACCTTGAAGAAGGCCAGGCACCCCTCCTGAATTACCCAGGGGACACACTGGTAACGTACAACATGTAGTATTTGTGAATGACAGCAACTCCCTCTTCACTGTGCCCTTTTCCTACACCAGCCACGTGAGACAGGCAGAAAGCTGTGAGCTCACATAATCCACCACGGCAGCTCAAGCAGCAAAGATCAGCCAGGGTTCCTTGTGGCAAAGCACAGTTTACCTGTGCTTGTGGCTGGTGTGCCACTTTGCAGCAGTTTCTGCTCAGAAACCAGGGCCAAGCACCACGCTCCCAGGGCACCGGTGATTCTCAGTGACAGGACAGTGACAGCAACATCCCGACTTGCCCTGCTCAGTTCTTTTGCTATACAGCCACAGGTGCCACCCCCTTCATATCCAAGTGCTGGTGTATCAATTCCCTGATCTGTGTTTGGTAGCTGGAAAAAAAATTATTCTCCATTCGGAGTTTTAGCTCAACTTTGTCAAACATCTTTTTCCCGCTTTGTTTTATCCCTTTTCCTGCATACTCCTACCAATTAAGGATGCCTTGATCTCCTACCAGTGCTGATATGCCAAAGTAATGTATGTTTGATAATGAGGTCTAGATCTAATTTTTCAAGGCATGTAGATGCCTAAGGATGCAAAGATGAGCCTACTGAGATTTTCAAGCCTTCAGATCTTCATTCCCAATTTAAATTAGATTAAGTACTTGGATGTTTCTGAAAACTCCAGTAAACATTTTTAAAAAAATCATTGTACTTTTTAGGCATCAAAATAACTTTAAAAATGTTTTCATTTGATGAAAACAGCTCCACGAGAAGAAAACCTACTGTTAACAATTTTAAATCTATCATTTCTTTCACATTATAAGAACTCAAGATTCACATGCAAGTAGATATATGCCCTGTTTAAAAACAAATCACAATATTTTGATTGAGCAAACTGTTTCTCATTTAATTTTTAAATTTAATTGTTTTGTATTATTTACTCCAACAAGACTTGAACTAGTACTATTCAAAGCGAGATACTGCTCAGAAGAAATTAGCATGCCTTATACTCAATAACCAGTCAAGTCAATACTATTTACTACCTGTTCAGAATGTAAACAATGATTTCTCTATTTTTTATAATCTCTAACCATTTAAAAAAAAAATTTATACTGAGATACTCTGAGCTCGCTTTGGATAACAGGCACTAATCTGAGCTGGATCTTCCAGACATACAGTAATACAAACAAGAAAAAAAACACACAAGTGGCTCACTTCTGATTACTCCACTCCTAGCCCAGAAATAAATTACAGTACTTTTTAAGGTTTTGAAACAAATAATTTTCATAAGCAGGAAACAAATGTGATATACAGTTAATCCTGTTTTATTCATAAAGCATGGAAGCACAGAGGGGGGAAATTACTTGTGCAAGGTTATCCATTAGACCAAGGGAAGGGACAGGAATAGAATCCAGATTTCCTGAGCACTGAGAGACATGCCAGCAGGACATATCCTTCACCTGCATAGCTATGACCTTGGAGGAAGGGAAGGGGAAGGAAATTTGAATGAACTAAGTCAAGTCTATTCTGTAACAGGAATGACTGAAGCCAAGCATTCCTAATGAAAGAGCTGTAACAAGGAACTTACTGATTTCAGTGACACATTTCATTGCCTGAACTAAGGCTATGAGTCTGGTGATTACTTGATAAGACCACTCTCCTTGAACCTGGGATAATGTTGCATGTTCCTGGTCAGGCATTAGTATTTTCTTATCAAATTAAGGGAGCTTTCATCTGATAGCTTTACAACACAGGTGTGCAGCCCACACTGACTGCATCACTCGGAACAGACCAATGCACATGGCAGCAGCTCTGAAAGATGAGACAGAACAATCTCTGTCCCAGTGCAGCCAGCACTTACAGTGCTCAGATTGTTTCAGCCACAAGTCCCTCTACACATATCTGACAGATAGCAAAACAAATGTGATAACAACTGAATTTTACCTTGTGATACTTTGGCACATATAGAAGACATGAAAACCAGTTCTGACCTTTACATTGTTGTGAAGCACATACTTCTAAACAAGTGTTATTTAAAAACAGAGTCTGATCAGAACCATCATATCATCTGGTTTAGTTTAGCGTCAGACATTCAAATTACTTCTTAATCATGTTATGTCGTCTGTAAAAAATTACAGCCTTGCTGAAATGAAATTAGTTCACCTAATAAGGCTTCAGGGATTCTGTACGGTTCCTCACCGCACCCTGATTTTCTGCTTAAGGAAGTTATGTTCTAAAGGATAGCTCACAACATTCTGGAACTTCGGCTTCTGTTCTTGTCTCCCTCACCAGCTGAAAGGGTCACCTTCCTATGTTTCGTTTTCCACACCTACAAAATAGAGAACCTTCCTTCCTTGTACTATTACTGGGAAAGCATGTGCAATTCTGAGTAGTATGACTGGCTTACACATGAAGCCTGGATATAAATAATAGCTCTCTACAAACACTCAAGGAATTTGACAGAACACTTTCACAAAATCAGTGCAGAATCCACTGGGTAACAATGACCCTCTATCCATCAGAGTGCATGGATTTGACTTGCAGTGGCACTGTTGTTCCTTCATTCCCAATCAGTTGCAAATAAAATTAACTGTTTCTCTAGGTTCTTCTGCAATTTCTTGAGCTTTAACTACAAATAATCATATCCCAAAGGGCAAAGTGCAGTCTGTATGGCTAGGAAGTCTAGTACTGTAAAATAAACAGGCCAAAAATGTTCACACACACTGATCAATCTGTGTACTAGAGATGGCAGCAGTACCAGAAACCACGTACAGGAGTTGCAATATATTATTCCATTTGTCACGTAGCTTGAGGGTCAAGAGACCAAGTCCCAGCAGAAAAGCAACATTTTTTTCCCTCCCTTCATGGCCAGTACAAAAATTAGACACAAAGTAGAACCTATAACGGGCTGTCAGAGTACAGGTGCTGTGTCCCGTGGGAAAGGAGGGAAGGACGTGACTGACTCCCTCTTGTCAGATGAGGCAGGATGCTGGGGGAGGACTCTGAGGTCACTGCCACTTGGAAGACTCTCTTCAGATTCTCAGGCACTAGACCAGTGACGGGATGGAGCACACATCTAAGCCAGGGGCTACTCCTAGTGAGCCAGTACCTCCTTATGGCTCCATGCAAAGACACAAGCTCAGGTCTGAAAGTGCAAATGCTGTTATGTAGCAGCACAACACTTCCAGCTAATTAATTCTGATTCCAAATTAGTTACAATTTCACTCAGGTTATTATGGTGGAGTACAGAATACTCAAGTATGCCTATCTCTTCCTATTTAATGGACAGCTTGTTTTACCCTGGCTAGGGATTCCTTCTGATGTGTCCCCCTGCCACTTAGGGCAAGGTTTTTATCTTGACTGTGTATCTAAAAAATCCCCGACTCTACAGTTTCCCAGGATAGAATTTGGGCTTTTTCTGCATTACTACTCAATTCAAGCTGAATTTTTAAATGAAATTAGAATTTCAAATTAAACGACACTACCTGCTCCAGGATATGTTCCCAGAGATCTTCTGCATCTCACCAAGTATGGCCAGCAAGAGAGATGACTTACCACAGCCCACCTGTCCTACAATCATCGTTAGCTGACCTGTGAGAGAGGAAGGTATATATAAGCTTCTGATTTACTGAATGCCTATGAAAAAGCATCTTATTCTGTATATCTGATGTAATTTTGTACCTTGAGGGATTCGGATATCAATGTTGGACAATGCTGGAGGACCTTCAGGTGTCCAAGTGAAAAATCCATTTGTAACCTATACCAAGATGGAGAGAAATAAGAAACAGAAACCCTGTTTTAGAGCTCATTTTTTCAACATCAGAGACACTTCTGTTTTCATTACACTGAGCCTACAAGCAGAGTTAGCCTTTGCTCAATACAGGAAATGGATATTCAGGTGACTGATTTTGTAAAGGGCTGTATTCTGATGGGCAAGAACCTCTGAGGTCAAACAAGCACAACTATAAGAAAATTATCAAGAACTCATGAGGGAAAAAAAAGTCGATGTTTAGGGTTTCTCTTGTTTTGTAATTTGTAAGATGGGTATGTATAATAAGTGAAATGATTACAACACAATGAAATTATATAGACGGTCACAGTTTGCTCTCCGCAGAGCCCTGAATGTCACTCTAGACACAGTGCAGCAATTACGCGTTCCAAATTCCAAGCAGATCTGCGGAACTTTCCACAAAATTAGATGTCGCTGCCTATTACACTATTTTTCCTTTGTAATTCTGACATGATTCTCAGATAACACAGAAATCTTTTAACAGAAAAAAACTGAAAACAGGAAACAAAGCCTGTTCAGATTTTAAATGGAGATTTCCATGGATACTGTGAAAAATAGAAAACAGGAGACAATTTTAAAAAGCCTGGATTTATACAGAACCCCCTTCTCTCACTTTTTTCAGAGCCTGTCAGCTATGCAGGGTACAACTACTTCTGATCTAAGAGTGGAAGGGGACACTTTTATCATACCCTTGAGAAAAAATGATACTCTTATCTTGGAAAAACACCTGAATAAACAAGAAAAAGCACGTGTGGTGTTCTTCCCTCTTCCCAAAGGCAGACAGAGGATCCTTTCTCCAAAAATGCTCCTTTCTGGGCAATGAATGGCAGACAGACAGCACCTGCACAAGTTCCCTGACCCAGGGGTCACCGGTGACAATGACGTCAGCAGATGGAGCCAAAGATTATTGGTGGTCCTCGCTTTTGGTTCAAGCCTTATAAATACTGTCCTTATAGAGGTCACTGCACTGGCCTCTCCTTTGTGACAAACTCCTCTGTTGTCAATCCAGGCTGTGTTTTGATCCAATACTACCCCCTCAAATCCCCTCTCAAATATTCCTCTTATTTTCCTGGAAATCTGTTCAAGAAGGATCTGCCATCAAATTAGCACGTCTAAAAAAAAAAAACTAAAGGCACTACCAGTTGTCCTACTTAGTCCCATGAAACTGAATTATTCATTCTCTTTTGCTGGAAATGCAAATGTAATAGCAGACTTCCTCAATAAGCAGCATCATCACTATAACAACCATGAGGATTTTTATTACTTCTGGCCATTTCCACAGCAAATCAAGAGCATCAGTCTTCAAAGCGGCACCAGTAATTTTTAATTCAGAGAAGTTAGGTCTTTGAGAGTTAGCTTTTAACTTCATCTGAAAAGGCTACTAGAAAATCCAAAAGAGGAAGGGAAGATCCATGACAAGATTATTTTAGGAATGTCCAGAACAAATTATTTTCTATTTTCTTCATACCATTACTCTATACAGGCATTGGAAATGAAAGAAAGAGTCTAGCATATATAAAAGGTTGGGCCAGGTGATCTTTTGAGGTTCCTTCCAACCTCAGCTGTTCTACATGCTACATTACAAATTTTTATCACAAGAACAGCACTAATGCCTTAAACACTTCAAACAGAAAATTGCCAAGTGAAATCTAGAGGAATAATTGCAGCTAATCACAACACAGAGATCAGTAGTTAATTCTTAGAAAGGAAGGCAGAGACAAGAAAGGCGGAGGTTAATCTCTGACAAGTGCACAAGTGTCTGACAGTTCACATCAAATGCTGGTTCTTGAACTCGAAACTGCCATCAGAACACAAAGGTGACTATTAGTGAGCTAATATAAGTGCTATTAGAGTGACCTTCATATCACCTTTACACAAAAATCATCTGCTTCTGTGATATTAATGGGTCTTCTCATGTGAGAGCTGTAATTGTTCCAGTCATCCCTGGCAGGCCTCTTGCGGTTAACAACTTTGAGTGGCTGTGCAAAATCAGAAAGACAGAAATCAGCAGTAATTGGTAGCAGTATCAGCAAAATGTCCTCAACACAAGCAACCACAGTGTGGATGATATAGTTCAGGGTATTAAAACAGAGGTTTTGCAATTGCAAGAAATAATCAGTAGGAAATGGAAAAGTAACAAATTTATTCTGGATACAAACTACTCCAGCCACTTCATCTGCAGTGAAGCAGCTTTACTCACCACCGCCTGGTATTTGCTGTGATTATCTGCACTTCGCAGCTCTGAAGACTTATCATGCTCCTCTCCGATTTCTTCACTGGACAGGAATTCACTCAGTTTCTGCACACTGAAAGGGAAAAAAACACAGTCACACAACAACCTTGAAAGCAAAACTTTTGTTCACTGCAAGGTTTATTACAGAGCATCCCTTCTGATACTTCAACCACTGTTTCATTTTGATACAGGTGTATGAAAATGTGCAATGGGAAGTTGCTGCAAGGAAGTTTTCAAACCCTGCCCTGTTGTCTATTAACAACGATATTTTAACAGTTTGCACAGATGCTTCTCAAGTTTTGCCTCTTCTGACACCATCAGAGACATTACACAAAGGTGTTTTCAGGCATTTGGTGGGACATAGACCAGTTACAACAGAGGCTTGTTTTGAAACCACATGTTGAAGTAGAATTAATGTCATTTATGTTAGTCAAGTGTAGCATCATCAGTTCTACTGAACAGTCTTGTGAACACTAAGTCTGATGAAATTTGTATGCTGTGAGCTAAATTCAACCAGCTATGATGGAATATGAAGTGCATAAGGAAACATGATAAAGAGATATACCTTAGAAGAACAGTGTTCAACAGATGAGATATAAAAGGAATCCTGACAACCAGCAACAAAGAAGGCGGCATAAAATCTTCACTAGCTGCTTAAGATTCAATTAGTTAAGAGATAATGTGCTTTTATTAAGACATTTAACAGATCAGGGCATCAATTTTATCTCTGTACCTGACTTTATAAAATGTATGTCTAATCTACTCACAGGGACAGCAAATGAAATTTGTGGAAGAATTGAACCGAATCATGAACCCAACATCAAAGGAACTCAATTAGCTGGAAATAAGTTAACTATCAGTCTTGAAAAGGATAAAGTGCCAGAAGGCCTTATGTTCCTAAAAATAAATTTATGGACAAGGACTGAAAAAACTGATTTCAATATTGAGCCTAAGGCTAACTAGGGAGCAAGAGGCAAACAATGCCACTGTAGCTTAGTGATACGTGGCTATCTGTTAGGAAGCCAATTTTACAAAAGAAAAATAACCCCCCACCTCAGCATTTATTTTGCATTCCGCTGGCGGGATTTTCTTCTTCAGGATACTAAGGATCTTCTAAGGAGCTCATGAGATCCCCCACTGGTGCCAAAACGGTGTTGGACCGAGGTGTTACAACACTGCCTAAAGGCAGACTCCCTGCATAGTCAGCACCTGTCCTGCAACCAGAGATCAAAGTCACCTGGGGACTGCCTAGGGGTGAACTGGTTCCACAGTTTTTCTGTCAACCTGCCCAATTGCTAATGGCAGCTGAAGACTAAGAGAAACGCAGTGGAGTGAATTTAGCTAGAGCAGGTACTACAATCTTAACAACAAAACCAGGGAGAATAACTATTTGGGATGGGATAAAAGGAGCAATAATCAAGTCGGGCTCCATTTTGGATCAAAATTCCTTAATGGGAAAGTCTGTTATCTCAAAGGAAGAGATTAGAAGCTCCATCACTAGAGATATTTATATCTATTTGCACAAAGCCCTGGAAAACAGGGCTAGGAATCTTACCTTTTTTGTCCAGTGAATCAGATGTTTAAAAAAACATTTTATATGTCTTTAAATGGTGGTTTAGATGCTACCTATATGGAGTTGATATGCAGCTGCACTTATATTCTCTACATGAAAATTACACTGGTATTTGAATAATTGCTCTGAAGGTAGAAAGAGTAGATAGAGAAGTCCCCCGTGTATCTGCTCCCAGGTCCAGAGGGGTAGGAAGAGAAGACAGCAAACACACTTGGACCATGCATATCCAAACAAGACTATGTCTGTATTAAGCCATTCAACAACTTGATTTTGCTCTAATTGTGTATCAAGGTGGTTTCACTCTAAGTGCCAAGCCCTCTTCCCAGTGGTAATTCTGTATTCCAGTGCTTCTGGAATCACTGTTCCCGTGGCAGTTACTGAAGAAATACAGCACAGCTGTGAGAAAATCTTTTGTTAGAGGCAAGAGCTCATATTTTAGGATGCCACACTGTTCTACAGTCTTCAAGGATAAAAAACTTCTGTTCTCTGCAGAGCTCTTGCTGACAGCGCAATTTCATAAGCACTCCGATATCTCCATGGGGGAGATTATTTTTAAGACAAGGAACAGACATATTGATCAAAACACGGTTATTTGCACAGCTGACTGAAAAGGTGGTTTGGTATTAAACTCAGTAAGATACATAATGCCACTCTTGCTGCTTAACCTTTACTGACATTGTACACTGTATCCTTTGTCCCTAAAGACCTCACATTTAAGAAATACATCACTTGGCTGCTCAGTTTTCATTTTCACTGGCAGAAACACTCTACATACAAAAAAACCCCAACAAACCAAACAAAAAACCACACCACTTTTCAAAGAGATGCCAGAATTTCTCACCTTCCTCAAGACTTTTAACTGTTTCCCCCTCTCAGAAGCAGACACTCAAGCCCCATAACTTAGAAAGTTTTCAGGATTCCTACATGGAACAGAAGCTTTAAATCTGTGTTGCTACTGGAATCCATCACACAGAGGATCTGAGATAGGATCAATGAAAATCCATAAGGATGCTTTGCAACTGGGCAAATGTGTAATGATTAAAGACACCAATGAGGTTTTTGGTCGATACTGTCCTTGGTACTATCTGGCATCAGAGACTGTAGCCAATGTCAGTAGGGCAGGGTTTGTGAAGTACCTGAGATGCAAAGACAGTAACACACTCTTACTATCCTTTACATGCTGGTTTCACTGCTGGATCATCTTCTGCTTCACTTAGTCCCTTTCTGTCACTATGGGAGAAGCTGTCTTGCACGCTTTCTAAAACCAATTAGAATATCACAGCCTAAAGAACACTGAAATACAACTCTGCCAAGTTACATTGCCTTTACCTGATCTTACTGACCAGCTATTTCTTATCAGGAAGGTGTAACAGCAGGACACAGTTATAGCAAGCAAACATTAGTTGTGCACAATTGGTGCAAACGCGACTCTGCTTTTTCAGGTTTACCAAACTATTTAAGCAAGCACATCTTTGCATGGGTTGAAAAAATCTGGCACACGGTTCCAAAATATTGCTCTGAAGGATGAGGCACTCTATCTAGAGAAGCACCAGCAGCACTATGGAGCACCACCTGGGTGACCATGATGCAGACAGCCAGGAGGGCAAGGATTACATCAGCTTTGGTTCCTGTCTCCACTATGAATGCAGGGCAACAGCCTGCTAACATAAGGTATCTACAGAATAACTCAAAGAACTCCCAGCTAGCAACGATTAATAATTAGTTGATACTAATTGTTTTAGAATTGTTCCTGCAGCATTAACAGACAATTAATTTACACAGAAATCTTTAGACAAGCCAAAATAAATGCCCATTACCAGTGCAGGCCCCCAGATACTTTGCTGTATGTAATCTTTGCATGACAATTTGTCCTTACTCTAGGGACTACCACAGTGGCTCAAAGCATTTCCTTCCAGGCACTGATGCTCTCAGATTTCACACTCCTTAGGAGAGAGGACACAGCTGTCACTTTGCAGTGTCAGGGAATTTTGAAACAGCATGGGCAGTCTCAGCCTCCTGCTGCAGTCTCCTTTCCATCTCCAAAGAAACACAAAGGCAATTAAGCAAGGGTTGGTGCCCAGTATCTGTCCCATGGTTTAAACAAGCTCTTCAGATGCTATATTGGATGTCATAAAGATGTCCTAATAAAGTAAGAAGCCCAAACTTGCCTCCCTTATCAATCAGGTAAAGTTACACTGCATATGAAAAAGTATTAAGAGAATTTTATGCTAATCTGTTGATACTCAAGTTAAAACTCCCAGTGAAACAGCGATTCTATGGCTGTTCTACTGGTTATTTCAGTTTTTGAACATTAAGTCTAACATGTTCATAAAAACTCATCAGGTCCGGAGTAGACATTTAGTCATTAACTTACTCTCACACTTAATAGTGATTTTTAGGGTTTTTTTGTTTGCTTATTTATTTCATCTAACTCTCCAACAGGTAGTCTCTCAGGAAGAGGGGTGGAGGCTTAGCACAACTCAAAGACACACGCTGAAACATGTGCTTCTGTGAGTACCTTTTACATTTATACATGCTTAATGGAGGCAAAATGTTTGGGTGATTTACAGAACTAAATCTTCAGTAAATTGTCACTTCCTTTCTTGTAACCACACATCTGTTGAATGCAGTACCAGCACAACTCAACCCACTCTCCACAGTGAAGAACCAGCTCTGCACCACAAAATATTGGTTGTGACAATTGTGTCAGCACAGAACTTGGCTCACACGCTACAACCAAGGAAATCAAACAAGGTAAAAAGTTGGGAAGCAGTTTGCAAGAGCAGATAAATAATCGCCACGCTATTTCTAAACTTGAAATTGTAAGGTGAGCATTACACATATTCTCCAAAATGGGAAAGGTGGTAGCAAATATATTAATTTTACAGTTCTTACCTTACTAATGCTTTGACAGTGGATCTAACCACACTGGAAAGCAAGAACAATGGAGACACAAGAATATGAAACAGGGAGATGGAGGCAAATGCCACCGATGGGGAGAAGTCAGCCTTTCTTGTCAGATGAGCGTGGACAACAAATGTCTACAAAGAGACAAACACCATCATCAGTGCTTTGTCATAAAGAAGGAAAGAAACAAAGACTTCATATTTCATAAGCGCTTAATTTACAGAATCTTAATTTATACTCTTAACATTTTGGGGGAGTGCTGCATACTCCGGGCTGCTTCTGGTCCCGGATGACAAGTGGGCATTTTCCATTCTCTCCCAGAGAAACTGCAAATGTGTAGCAGGTTTGCATCCTGTTTTCCTCCTTCCTCATTTCCACAGCACTTATACTTGAAAATGCAGTCGTAATTAACACTACTTAGAAAAGTCCATACTTACTATAAGTACAGCTGCAATTGGTATTGCTGCATTCATAAAGACTGTGAAGGAAAACATGTAGGAACATTTAGAAGCAATTTCCATTCAGACATGCTAAATGCTAAAATACTACTAGAACTGGTTTACAATCATATTTTTTATGCTCGAGATAGGAAAAATACACAGGTATCTACACACATCAGTACACTCTTTTAAAATGTCTACAGTTTACTTTTCTTCATGTCACCAGAAGAGACAGAACCCAGCAGTGCACCCAAGAAAAAGATGACTGATGTACTGTTTTTGAACTGTGATAAGCTCACACACTGCTCAGGACATGACAGGCAGAAAGGCTGAGCTGGTACAGCCCTGGCAGGTGCCCTGAATACCTGAAAGTGAGAGGAAAGGAGACCCAGCATTGCTGCACAGGTCACAGTGCTGGGACTGCCCCTGTGCTGGGCTGCACTCCTTGCTCTGCCCCATCCCACAGCACAGCACTCCTCAGAGAGCCTCTGGCATGTACATCAGGGTGTGACCTACTTCTGGGGCCCCATTGCCAAGGTACAGGGCTTTGTGGCCCCCTTAGGTTTTTGGGATGCAATTCAAGGGGTAAGGAAAGATTAGTAACTCTGCACTGTATTGTGGAGGGTTTACTCATCATTACTCCTGCTTTGTCAGGCTTGGATACTTTATAGTATCTTCAGGAGCTCTACACAGATTCTCATGATACCTAAACATTTCATCTGGACCTTGAGTTATTGAAATGCAAACAATGAACCAGTTTCCTTCCTGACCTTGTACAGTGTCTGTCTTGGTGCCCTGGATTCCCTACTGTAGCAACCCGTAACTATTCAGGCAGCATTCAGAGGTTATTAAACAGATGCATGGGGAGAAGTAAGCAAATACCAATTCTGTATAAGCTCCTCTCTTAGATTGGGTAGGAATATGGGTTAAGAATGCAGTAATAACCAGTTATCCTCTGGGAGCACGAGTCAGAACTGGAGTGATGATCTTACCCTGCACATCTATCCCCAATATCACAACCTGAGGATATAGTTTAATCATCTTTTAATTTTTGACTTTTGCTCAACTGTATTTCATGTAAATAAACTATACAGAGAAAGAATATAGAACCTATTGCTAAAATAGAATTCAAAGATCAGTACAGATCTAACAGAAAACAAAAAGGCTAGCAACCTCTTTTGTGTTTAAACTTGCCTGTCTTTCTTTCCTACCAGGTATAAGAAATGTTGAAACAGTAAAAGCCATTCCCAGTTACTTCATAATTAGATCCACAAAAATACTGCTGGTTGACTATTTGGCCATCCTTCTCTGGGTACAAGTCCCTGAAGTACTTTATATACTGCCAGATGTTTCTTTTACCTACATTTAGATGATATTTAATGAATTCTGTAGCATACTTATAAACTCTGTACTCATGCTTATATAAAATAGATGAATTATTTCATGTAGCTCTATTTCTTTAACAGAGGGCAGAATTTGAAAATATAGGTATGTTAGTGAGTGCAATTCTAAAATAAAAGCTTAGCCTTTGAAAGACTAATATGTATTAAAGCTTAGAAATTCATAGTTTACACCTCACCCTAGGGAAAAAAAACCCAAAACCCAAACCCTGTATTTTTCTGAGGAAAAGGTTCTTTCTATGTTGGAATACAAAGCAGCTTCAGGCCAGACTCTCATTTCTCCTAATGATTCTATGTCCTGCCCAATTTTCACACATTTTATCAACTTGAGGTAGTTAGAGCACAGAAATTTTGAAAAAGGGGAACTTGCTGCCTGCAACTATGTCCTCCTGAATTCTGTCAAATCCTTCTCTTTGCAGTCTTTGCTGCAGAACACGAGTTTGCTTTTAGGAATGAATCTGATGAGAGAATTTAGCAAAGCTGATAAACTTTTCAGAGATGGAACCTGCTCTTCTGCTGCCTACAGTACAAGATCATACCTGTCAAATAGGATGCTGGATGGATTAAATATCCTGTAGGGTTGGCAAAGCACACTGCAGTTAAGGCATCTAAGGTATTTGGTGGCTCCCAAGAAGTTGATCTGAATTTTGGTATGATGTGAGATCACAGGTACATCCAAGGACTTCACTTCAAACTACTTTCAAGCAAACAAATAAGAGCCACTAAAATTTGGGGATTGTTTTCCTTTTTTAATTTATTTTTCAATTATGCAAGAGTCCAGAATAATAAAATGTTTTCTAAAATAAGTTCATTTTGCAGCTAGGATTTTTTGCTTAATTAGATCCAGTCAAAAGTACTTTGTTACTAGAAAAAGGCAGACTGAAAACTGGGAAAAATGTTCAGCTGGTTCTGAATATTTTAGGGTAGTAATTACTGTTATTTTCTTGTGAGAAAGTCTTGAGTTATTTTACTTCTTATAGATTAGGCAAAAGATTATAGAAATAGGAAAACCACTCCTTTATTTCTCTTTTTTTCCTGAATATACAAGTCCATAAATCCTGTAAAGCTGCAACACAACTTTGATGCTGGTGGGTTCATTTCCTTAAAATATTAGAAGACGTAATTTCTGTAAAAGCTTTTTAGCACACATGAACAATTCCATGTTTGTACAACCTGGATCCAGGCACAGGGATGAGGAACATGAGATCCAAATTCCATGTGGTTATGAAATGGAATTTTCTTCTAGTCTAGCCAACATCACCCTGAAACTTGTAGGTATATATTCTATAATCCAATGTAAATAAATTCCTTATGAATAAAATAGCTCCAGCCACATTCTTTCATTCCTGTTAATAACTAAGTGTACTTGGAAAAGAATTCCAGAGTCTATTCAAAACTGTATGTTAAAAGAAGTATATATATAAATCTCTTTTCTGCTTCCTTAGCTCCAGTAACTGTTTGCCTTCTTGTTCACAAATCCATAAAATCTTGGTCCTCTCCCACCTTTTGTTTTGTTCTTAACATATGTTCACTATATTATTAGCTAACATGTTTTGGGCTGATTATGCCTGTCATTGTAATTATACTTATGGTAAAAAAAAAGAGCAGGTTCTCCTGTATTTCATATTTTATGTTCCCTTTTTAGTCTGCTAAAGTGCAAGTGTGCAAAGATCAGTGTAATTTCTGCTAAAATCAGATGGTGTAAGGAACTGAACTAGACTGAATCAGTAAGAACCCTTTATAAGCCAAAATGATATGCACCATCAACATAAAGCTGCACTGCTTTACCCCAAGCTGAGAAGTTATCTCCTGTGTCTTGCAAAAACAAAAGCATCACACATAATACAAAACAAGAAGGCAATTGAAATCTTGGTATGTTTCAAGAAGCATCAGTAAATATTTAGAACTGGTTTTAATAATACAGGTTCTTATTCATATAATTATTTCTTTACAGAATAGTCAGTATTCTTGGGATGAATACACCTTTTCCCAGCTGTTACAAATGACACTGTGAGGATATAAAATCTATTAAGCCTCCACAGCTCCTTCAGTCCTACCGCTGAACCTGTGACCCTGACTATAAATAGATTTTAATGCCACATGAAGCACTGCAGAGAAAGGGAACCCATCTCTGTTGATCTGGGTGCAAGATGGAGTTTGCAGTCTCACAACCTCCAGATAAAATCTGTTTTATGTGAAAACAGAAATTCCTCTCAGAGCCCAGAGAGCTTAAGATCCCCAGACAGAAATTTGGATCTCAGAAGCCAATGAATACCTCAACTTAATGTCAGTTAAATTCAGTGGGATCAGGATCTTTCCCTTAGAGTGCATTACCTCTGTGATCATTTTTCAGTTTATGAAGTCAGCTGCATGTCTCTTGGGTGAACGAAATCAAATAATACCAACCAGACTGCAAGTTATGTTTTAAAGGTCTAGTCTTCCTTCCTCTTCTAGAAGATATTTGTACAGGTACCTTGTAGCATTTGAAAACTTCTTGCTAAAATATTCCATTTCATTAATATCTCACAGATTATATGAACAGCATTCTTCAGTGTGACTTTACTAATTATTTCTAAAGCATTACAGTACAGAGTTCAATTTGCCAAAGGTCATTTTAAAAGCATAATAAAGTCTTAAAGCAGTTGAAAAATAACAAGAGAGAGAAGAATCTGGATACAGAATGATGGAATTGCCAAGATGCTCACAATTTTCCTTTCCAGAATATAGAAATGGTTTCAATAATAATTTTAATAAGATAGCCAAATTTTGAGTAAGAAAGCGTAAGTACCATCGGTTGGAGATTCAATGCAAAGACAACACCTGTCACACATCATGATTTGTATGCTCTGTACTGTGCAAAACACAGGAAAACAAACAAACAAAAATGTCAACAAAGGCTTCCTTCTGAATGCTGTGTTATAGAGGAGAATATTCCTGCTAAAGGTAGTCTGTGAAAAAGTTATCCCTTGAAAGCTTTTCTCCAGAAGAAAGTGAATGCTACAAAGCATTGACTTTCTCTTTTAGGCATATTTCCCATATAAGCAAAATTCTACTGAATTAAGTGAAGAGTCTGACTAAATGGAAAGCGAGGAGTACAGATCAGAGCCTAAAGCAACAGAAATAATCTCAACAGAGAAATGGTAAACTCATTAGTAGCTAACAATGCAGTAGCACTTAGCTGAGCAGTGGATTAGAATGAAGGAAGAGACTTACTGGATATGGAGGTATAAAGGGCAAAAGACTTGAGGCTAGTCATTTCCTTTTGTCTAGTTTCCTCCACACTGCTGTGAAATATGTGTTCCCAAGCATAGAGTTTAAGTAGCTTAATGCCCCGAAGCATCTCATTTGTCTTCTTCAACCTCTCGTTGGAGTACTCCTGCAACAATCACACACACATTTACTTGAAGAGTACAATTAAAACACCTGCTCCCCAAGCATAAGGACACAAAAATTGTATGCAGCCCCCTGTAATCAGTTTGGTACGCATCACTAGTTCTGTCCATTCAGATGTTCTGTTGTAGTGTTTCACAAAGGTGAGCTTCCCTGCAGTTCAAGGGAAAAGGCCATTGGTTCACACTCCTAAATCACACAGTTTGAACTGAAAATTTTACTCTTCTGTCAGGTTTCTCATCACTTGCAAGGCTGCCTCTCGGGACTTATAACCACCCAGCACACTGGCTGGATTTTCCGCTGGAACACTGATGATATCCAGAGGAGACCAAAACACACAACCAAGCTATGGCTGGGCACTGCTCTGAGCAGCCAATGTGATACAGAAACAATCAAAGCAGCCTGGTCACATTAGCAAGCAGTTGTGATCCCATCGGGAACCTTGGCCCTGAGCAGGGTGAGCTGGCTCAGGCACAATCATACACTGGTAAAGTTACACTTCCAGTAAAGCATAACTGGAAGTTACACTGCTTCCATTTTTCAGGCTAGCTCAAAGATCTTTGTACCACACCTCACCGCACAGTGCACACATTTCTACCACAAACAGCACTGCTCCCATCTCCGGGAATTTCTAGGTGACAGTGATTGTCTGCTTGGATGCTGTGGGGACGAATGCTGTCCACATTTCTGGAAGGGTGCATACTGTTGACAGGAAGGCAATACTTTCCACACAGGAAGGTGCACAAATAACTCTCATTACCACCCATGATTTGTAGTGGAAGAGATTTCTGGCTCCACTACAAGTTCCTACGGCTCCCTTGGCAGTGCAACAGTTGCTGAAAGTGGGAATAAGGTTCAGAGCAGCTGGGCATAGTAATTCCAATGAACCAAAGGAACTTTCTTGGCAGTGATGCAAGCGATTCAAATTATAGACAAGCCAAGTGAGGGATCAAGAACAGCTCATGACTTAGCAGACCTCTAGGCTCCCCAGTTGAGGCCCACAGTATGGGAGTTAGGACAACATGGAGTTGGTTTAAATAAATCAGTTTGATAGATTTCCACATCTGGGGTCCAAGTTTGGATGCAGCATTCCTAGTTCCTTTGCCCTTGGACAGCTCACCCTGTGCAATTCATTTATTTGTACACTGCACAAATCCATTTTAGTCAATGATTATTGACCACGTATATTTGCAAGTTAGAAGATTCTTAACGGGTTTTTTTGTCTTAGGGAAATGTAGTTGTTGAAAAACATAATCCCCAAAAAATACATTTTTACTGCTTACACTTATCATGTTTTCACATTCTCGAACTTGACATCCTCAAACATTCCAAAACATTTGAGAAGCAGTTCTGGGTCAATGTCCACAGTTAGCTTTGTAATTCCAAACACAGACCAATGCATAATTACCAGAGGTGATATTTATATCATGAACAAGACTGAAGACTTACCAACGTGCTTCTCTGGGCCTGTGAGAGTTTTGTTGCTACAAAGTACTGAACAGGTGCAAGGACTATGATTACCGCTGCTCCAATTAAGGCACTGATTCCAAGAAGGTAGTAGAGCAGAAGAATTCCTACAATTATCTGTTGGAAGAACAGAAAGTGAGGGAAAGGTCTTGGCTTTACTTTGTGTATGCACCACAAAGACACATTACGGGGTAACCGGACAGCGTGTTCAAACCAGCAGCTGCCACAGTTGACCCTACCCCAAATATTGTACGTTCTGCATGGCTGGCACAGTGGGTGTGATCAGTCAGGATCTCCTGGCACAGGACCCACCCAGTGCTCCTCCCCAGCTTGTGCATTCTGTGCATTTCTGTTTCACAGACATCCCGTTATCCACAGTAGAAGGTTGTACAGGTTCACATATCTTCTATAATTTAACTCTCACACGTATTTAAAAGAACTTGATTTAAAATCAAATAAATTTAGGGGAAAAAATCTTTAAATAAAACTTTATTTAAAAATACTTCCAAGTAACATACTGAGGTATTCCCTTTAGAGTCACTATTAAATATTTTTCCCTACTGGCTGGATGGCACAGCATGCATTTTCTTCAATTTATAATTCTCTTTTAAATTCTTTGACGTTGCAGTATTTTTACACCAGGGAAGAAATTACATCTCCCAGTTTAGTAACAACTCACTAATCTGCACCACTGGGACTTCCACAAGAAGAAATGCTTCTTTGATTACTAGAGAAATTAATATGAAATTTACTAGAAATACAACTGATCTTGCAAATGTTAAGATGACATTACTGCTGACCAGCATACTGCAAAAAAAAAAAGGAGCACCATAATTACACCATTGAGAACCCTCACTTCAAATAATCTCTAACATAAATTGGCAAGGATCTGTTTTAAGGATCTGCACTGCCAGACTGACAATGACTGTTAAGAATGGGTTAGGGAAACAGCTTAAAAGACAAAGGTTTGTCTTTGGGTATGTAAGAATCTGGAGATAAATCCACAGTGTGGATGGAGAGGGCCACTGTAAGCAGCTCGATAAACACAAACAATACATACAAGCTACCAGTGTTAATTACCACTATTCTAACGACTGACTCCGGAACACTGCAGCATTGACACTCTCTGTATTTAACAATGTAAGCTGATCAATTAATCAGAAGACATAGTGATAGAAAGTTAATTTCATACATCATTTCCCATCATTAAAAAACTGGAAATTTCCTTAAAGTGTTATGTACTATTCTTGCTATGTTTGCACAGTCTCACAACCTTCACAGAAGCACTGTCTTCCATAATTTCAAAGCTCAGTAGTTATATGCCCATCTATTTTCACACATTTATGGGAATTGGCTGTTTCCGTGAAGAAAGAGAGTCCCTAGTTTCCACATTTCTATATTGACATTTTCATTAATTTAAGGCACAAAGAGAGAAAATACAGACTTCTTTTTTCTCTTAAGAACCCTTTTATGCCTCTCCAAAGCTGAACTAAACTAAACTATGACCCTTAAAATGAGCCACAGTATTTACTTATGAAATAAACAGTAACATGAAAGTAAAATCCTATTATATACACATCACAAATCTAGTAAGAGGCAAAGCTAAATTGCAAACTAAAAATCTTTTAGTGATGAGGGACTAATCTGCTTCCACCTGAAGCTAGGAAATTCATGAGTGTTTGAAGCCAAACAAAACACACAAAGCCTTTGCCAGATACTCCTGGCAGAGCTCTCTTCCAAAGCATAAAACAGTCTTGGTTAGACAGATCAAGATACTCATTCCCAATGGCTTCGTCATGGGTAGACACTCCAGCCACTCAAAATACAGGAAAGCACTGAACAGTGTGCAGCCACCGCAGAACACTGACTCCCTGTTTTCCTGCTCTCCCTCACTACTGGTTGACTGACAAAGACATGATGAGACTACTTGGTTCTAAAAAGAAAGCCTCAGTTTCTCAGATAGACAAGGAGAAAGATATCCCAGCTGGATCTTGAGGGAGTTAGCTGCTAGTTCACAGCTGCTTTTCCACCTGCCATCCTAGTTACTGAGAGGTCAGTCTTTGCAATAAAAAATTCATGTTTCCAATAGGTTAAAAAATTATCCCATTTTTATCTTCTTTGTAATGAGATAAGAAGGGCAAACTCTTAAAATACATTCATCATGTATGGAACAAAAAATATGTGAAGACTTGTATCTGAAAAGTGCTGAAATCTGTAAATCTAATTGAATGTAATTCTATATCATATCACAAAGTACAGAGTCAGGAATAAACAGTACACAGATAACATCTGAACTCTGGAGGACAGTATCTGGCAGATGGGAAGGCTCTTATTAATATTCCTGAGAAAGTAACAATCATATTTAAAAAAACCCAACTATGTAATGAAACACTTTGCTTCCCTTTCATCAAAATCCCAAAGCTCTTCCCTGCCAGAGATATATATCAGGAGCAAGAAGCTCACCAATATCTCTGGCTATTTTGTCTTGATTATTTATTGAGGATAGCAAATACTTTCAGCCAGAAACTGCTTTGTGGGCAGTTTTGAAAGAGACAAATGTCCTTTCAGTACAGTTGTAAGCTATCCCTACCAGAGAGGCCAAGATATGAGAATACAGGATTTTTTAATAATCACAATGAATTCAAACAAGGGTTTTTATAAAATGGAGGTGTGGGCAGAAAGCCTTTAGAGGGCTTCATTTTGCTCCCAGGGTTTGAGCCAAATCTACTGAAGGCATCTTTCAACTGATTGGCATTCCTGGGGCACTTTTCATGGATTTCAATAACATTCAAACAGTAACTTAAGGAAATGATAAAGCTCCCATTGACTCCACTCAGAGCAAAGATGGGGCTCAAATTATCAGGACTGTATAGAAAACCTAACTGGTTATGAATGGCTACTACAAAATCCACAGCAGATGCTGAAAGCTTATTGTTAGATTAAGAGCTACAAAACAATTAAAAATCTGTTTTAAATAATAACGGAGTTTGTACAACTTATTATTTGCTATCTCCTGGGCAGTTGTTTTCGCTACCTCATAAAACAAGGTATTGAATGCATGTCATGGAAAAATGTTTTGAAGAAACCTTTGTGACCAATGTGACTCATTGGTTTTGGCAGTGCGTGCACCATCCACAAAACAGGAGCTTGCTCTGGCACTGATCGTCCTCATCTGGTAGGGAGCATCGCAAGGGGAATTTTGATGCAAATATAATCATATTTTCAGCAGACTGTCAGGAAGTCTTTATGAGTCCGTGACTTCTGGCACATTAGAACAAAATGTTGTTACAGAATATGCAATGAAATTGGATTAGTTCTCAGTTGCACTAAAGTGCTCTCTACACTGAGCTGCCAGAGAGGTCTTACAGAAGAGGTGTACAAGAAATTGGTACCTCGTACATAGTTTATTTTACTAACAGACTTACAATGGAGACTAAACTGAGGGGATAATTGTACCCTAAACATAAACATTAAAGGGGTAGACTCTTCTTAACACCTTGTAGCTCTTTCAGCAGTGTCATTTTAGCAGTATACAATCACTGGCTTCTTACTGCAGGGTGCTTCCAGTGAGTGGAATTAAAATACCCTGATATCCTAATTGCTACTAACAAACTGTCAATATGTAGTCATATTTAATATGATAGTTCATATCAGTTTCATTATAGTTGTCCTCTCTTTTGCAATTAGACACCAATATTAGGATACATTAATCGATCATTGTTTTTTCCCCCACCCACTTTAAAGTAATCTGGTTCCCACTGTCTCTCCCTCCTCCCCACTCCCTAACGTCAGGGAAGCCATCCTGGTGCTAAAAAAGTCATCTGTTTTTAGTTAATTAATCAGGAAGTTAATCTGGCTGATCATACCATCAGATGATTTTTAAGAGGAAATGCTTATCTGAGCTGTAGTAGCTTGAGCAAAGTATCTTATTTTTGACAGGAACAACTATAAAATAAACTCAATTCTAATACCTATCTGTACTGTCCAAAAAGAATCCAGACCTCCTGATGGCCAGCACTGTAACACCTCACTATTTTAAGGACATCCATGTAGTTTACATATTTACTGGAATGGCTGGCTTTTCTTCCCCATCCCCAACATTTCAATGTAATATTCTTATATGCTTAACATCTTATGGTATAAGAAGCTGATGGACACAGGAACTCCTAAACAACATGCTAAAGCCATGTTAGAAAGAGACTGGAAACACAGTCTGCCAGCTGCAGTCTATAAACAGTCTCAGGAAAATTATTTAGTTCTTGGGCAAGTGAAGGCAACCCAAAATGCAAAGCTGCTGGGAAGATTATTTGCAGGTTTCTGACCTCCCCACCAGTCAAACCAGCCACTGTGTGGTGCTGGAACCAGACCGCCTTTGTGACACGAACACAATGGAGTTTTCATCATGTTTTTGAAACTAAACTATACTTCTAGAAAATACCAAGTGAATTTAAACTCTTCTGTCTCCTCTGTTCATATTTACTTGTAGTGTTGCCATAAGCTAAACAAACATACACTGAGTAGCTTAAAGAAAGCAGAAAGACTTTCAGGGTACCATGTTTATAGCAGATAAAACTATCTGCTTTACTGTCAGCCTTCTCAGGAAGTGCAGAATGTTTCTACAATTTTGTTTAAGTACTGGCTCTTCCAAACTAGTAATCTGCACTTTGTCCCCTTTTCAGTAAGTGTGAACTCCGAAAAATGATCCAGGGTTCTACTGAGATCACTGTGACCTCCTCCTACCCTCTGTCTGCTCACTCCCTTACTAGCACAGACATAACCACATGCCCATCCAGTGAAATTCACCACTTTACAGACTCAGAGGAATACCATCTCACTGAAGAAAAAAAAAAAAAGATTAGTTTTGATCAGATTCACTCTTCAGTGCTTTCACAAGCTCATGTGACACAATGCACAACCTATAGCGCTGAAACATTGAAGAAGGTAAAAATACCATGTTTCCATGTTGGACATCACACACAAACTCCTGTTTCCATAAGTGAATGGCTTCAGATTAATTTACATCAATCATGGAAGTACCCTCTGAAATGGGACTCTGCTTTCCTCATCCTAAGGACTTGATAAGACAGAGCTGCATCTCACTGGGCATTAACAAAAGGCTACAGGATAGGGTACCAGGAGTCAGAAGACAATTAGGTGACTCAGAACAGTGATCTGCTCCTTGCAATCCACATGGGAAAGGAGACTGAAGGGATGAGAGTGGTATTTAGAAACAAAAGACCAAAGACACCAGAGAGAATAAAGCAGCAAAACCATTTCATATGACATATATGCTATAACAATAATAATAAAAAAACCCCAAACTGTGGAATTTCTCATCCAGGAAGCACCAATAATTTTGAGGGATGTTCAAGGGATAATCTCTAAGCAATCACATTTGCGAATGGTGTGCTTCTCTTGCTTCTGCTGGGATTCAGAAGACAAATGATTGCAATAACTTCCAGTTAACTTCCCCAATGTAATAAATGAATGCACTGCAACCTGCTGCACCCTATAAATTCTTGTTACAAATGCAAAGCATGTTTGGCAGCAGTCAAGATCCTAATAAAATCCTAAATACCTAGAGTCTGGTCACAGATGTGAAATCTATTACATGCAATGATTCCAGATGCTAATAGCTCAAAATCTTATTTCCAATTATTCTTTAACTTCTTTAATATCTCCACGTTCATAAAATTCATACAGAATACAGACTGAAGCGCATTAAGAACAAAAGCACATTCAATCACCTTACCTGTACTGGCATAGCCCAAAGGTTAGGACAGAGGAAAAAGAACCACATCAGCTGATTTGTGTCTATGGCAACCAGGTTACAGATCTGGCCTGCTGTCATTTCCCCCATAGACATGTTAGAAGTTGAAAGTTGCATAATTTTATTGTATATTTTTGTCTGGAAGAGATAGCAAAAGGTGTTAGCATACAGAAATGAGATTTCGCCATCTAAAACGCATCTAAAAGGCTCAGCATGTTGAGTGAAAACAACATTTCCAGTAGCTTGAATGAAGAGCTTAAAGTTACACCTTTTATGTTATGATGCAAAATTTTAAGCTACTTATTCTTCATCAACACCAAGTACAGTGGTCGTCTAAGGTTCTATCCAGCCTCAGAGCAATGTTCCTGGCCGAGAAAATGGCTACAGTTTGGCTAGAGAACTCAGTCCCATTACAAAGTTTAATTTACAGGCAATTAATGCCACAAGTACAACTCTGTACTAAATTAAACAGGTGCCTCGGTGCAGAATCAGGAACCATGTATGAAAATAACTTACTACACAATGACGAAAGTGTACTTTTACCAGCTGTCTCAGTAAAAGGCTACACAGCAATGTTTTGCCACCATGGGACTGAGCTGACAGGAGGCAACTTCATTCAGTAAGTGCCCTCACATCCAGTGCTTACTGTTCATCATGAAGCATAAAGTCATATAGGGCACACTGAACAGGTGCAGGTTTACACAGGAGAGGAAGAGAGAGAAAAGATTTAAAGAAAAAAGTGTATAAAAATACCAGCACAGAGACTGCCACTGACACTAACCTACTGCTTAGAGTGATGGATAGAATTTGAATAGTTCAACTGGCATTATCTGGACCTCTGTGTACCATCCAATGCAGAGAACATAGTTTTCTTCAACGAAATTAACGTAACACTATTTTTCAACAATTCCCCCTTTACACTTGCTGTGGTCCATGTATTTTTCAGTTAGTTGCCACTCTTCCACTTGATACAAGACATACAATTTTTCTTTGTGTCTTTTAGGTCAAATTCATTCCTTTAGGATTTTTCTACTTCAGTGTAATAAGGGAAAACCAATGGATGGGATCCAGAAGTCTGGCAGCCAACAAGTGGTTCCAAGCATAAGATCAAAAGAGAATTAAACAATTATGCAGCTACTGAAAGCATCCATCCATCACAGAGTTCCCACAGGATCCATGTAGCTCAGCAGATAAATAGTGTAACTTATAAGGCTGGCTTTCAGGCTGTCAGAGGGCAGGTTTCAGCCAGTGCATTTGGCAATCCCACACTGTAATCTTACACCAAATTCTCTCATTTCCAGGCACAGAGCTTTCTATGCTACATAAAACTTTGTTCTGCTGTTTGCAGTTATACACTGATCATGGACTCCATTTAGCACTCTTACGTATGTTCAGTAATTACAGACCCTGCAGTGCCTGGTAGATTTTTGTGGCATGACCCATGGAGTAAGAACGACTGTATGCATTGGGAATACAACCTGGCCCTTTGTTCAAAGTTTATTTAGAAGAGATTTTTAAAGCCATGTTATTTGGACAGGATGTGACATTACAAAAAAATGCTTTTGAGTCGGGTGAGATACAGTTCATCCTAAAGTCTTTCAAAATTTACACTCAGTTTTACTGTCAGTAAATTTTTGCTTAAAGAAAAAATACAACATTAGATATTACAAATAAATGTTTATATAAAATCATCAAATAAGATGCAGGTGAAACAGAATGCAAGTCTAAGCTAACAATCTTTACTGGCAATGGCTACATTCAGTATATTTCAGGATAGAAGCATTTCAAAATTCAACAAATATAATTTTAATTTTTATTTACAAATACATGTATAAATGTATGAAAAGGCTAATTAGTAATATATTGGGTACCTGTATGGCGCCTCTCAAGTTGATTCCCGTTTCAATAGCAACATAATATGATGCTTGGAGAAATGTCCTTTGCAATAGAAGGGCAAAAAATAAGAGTACAGCCAAAACATATGCATTGGACAGGAACTCTTGAGATGAAATAAAGAAAACACCAAGAATTTTGGTCTGAAAAAAAAAAAAAAAAGAAGTTAGAAATCAGGTGCAATGGTAATTTCATTACCTGCATAATTAATAAGCAGAGATAATCACAGTTTATTACTTTGAAAGTGCCCCCAACCTTGTCTGAAACCTCACAGTTTATCCATTCAAGGAAGCAGTCTCATAATGTGCCAACTCAGTAAGCTTCATTTAAATGCAGAATGACATTTATAGGATTTCTGATATCCTTCCAAAACTCTAGGACATTGAGTAACTCCATATGGTAATTTGTTAAAAAAAGTGCACTGACCATCATCAGAAAGGAACAGTTAATGTCCTTTCAGAGAAATTACTCTCACTGTTTTCACACCTCAGGTTTCTGAACACTAAAAGTGACTGTCAGAACTTGTAAAAAAAACTCCTGGAACTATGCACATTATTTTGGCCTCCAGCACGTTGTTCAGATATTTGATTTATGGTCATTAACTTCTAGCAAGGTCATGAGATCACCCAAGTGCATTTTGAAGCATGTCTACACTTAATGGGAAAAGAGTGCATTTATTCCAGATTATATTTAACAAGCCAACACCTTTGGTGCCACAACTAGTTGAGAGGCTGGCTCACCCTGGGAAGCCTTCTGAAACTAAAATGTCTCTGTCTTCTTCTTTCTCCTCCTTGCTCCTTCAAGTAATTGATTGCTGGCTTGCAGTTCCATTAAAGGCAAAATTAGGAAGAAGTCTCTTTCTATTCCCTTTTAGACAGCTTCTTGCCATTTACACTCCTGTTGTATTCCTTGCTCAGCACATTTTTTCTTGCCTACATACTTTCTTGCTGTTGACATTTTCACACCTGCTATAACACTTAATAAACTATATTTCACAAAATCTCACTGCCTGTACGTTTTATTAGATCTGATCTGCACTTGCAGTTAACTTCATAGAAACCCCATATGGCAAGTTCATACATAAGCTAAATTTAGTTTTTAAAGCTGTTCCTTTGTAAGGTGAGGCTGAGCCAACTGGAAAAGGAACAAGCTTCTCCCTACTCCTCCTTGCACCTGGGTTGCTCCAACCCGCATGCTTCTGTTGCTTACTGTGCACTAGCTGGGGAGCTAATTGGATCTCTTCCTGAGCCAGTTTGAAACACTGACATAAGAAAATCAGCCCAGAAAAAAAATAATGGGCCGAATCAGACCACAGAAGTGCCTGCTCAGTGCCAGAGATGGAGCAAAGGAGAAAACAGGAGCAGAGGTGACAAGGAATGTGAAAGGAGGAAGTCCCTTCAGCAGTGGTGACCCAATAGGTCACTTCATCTTTCTGAGAAACTGGAGTCTTAAGGTATTTTTCTCTCTCTTTTTACTCCATCTTTTGGCATTCATGATAGCTCTTGCCAGTATGATTGTTCCTGTAGTAGGAGGACTATCTATACCCTTGACATCAAAAGGGTGATTTTAAGGTTTTAAAGCAGAGAAATGTATGCTTACCTTTGCAAACAAGTAAAGAAGATAATGAGCAAAACAGTTTTTGAAAAGATCCTCTGTTTCATGAGAAGAGGGAATGCTTACAATAACACATCCAGGATAAGTTTCCTGAGACTGTATCTCCAACCTCACCCAGCAATATTCCTTCTCATGAGAGTAAACTAGTCTGATATGTCCAGGCAATGGTCTAACCATCTGCTGATGTGCCTGAGAGCTCATTCATCAACACAGTCATTCCCCATAAAGATCTGATCACTTCCAACTGTGCCTGACTGTTCTTCCGACAAACTAAGCAGTCGTCAAAAGACTGTGTCTGCTACGCAACACTGACAGACTTGAGTGGATTTCTTAGGTTTACTCCTTTCTCCCAGTTATGTGACATTTATTACAAACACTGAGATTCAGACCAAGGCTGGACACAAAGAAAAGTAAGTAACTATGATTCCATTCCTGTAAGTCTTTTTTCAGACAAATGTTCTTTATTTCTATAAGGAAGCATTTTGATAGTCATATACTACTTCTATGCAAGTATGTGTAACAACTCAAAAGATACTCAACACTGCCAAGTTTTGTGCTTTGAGAAGGGGGAATAAAAACTATTTCAATAATTTCTTGCTCCCAAAGGTAAATTGTCAGATGGTAATATTTCCAATTCAGCTAGGTGCTTTGACTCCAACCAGACTTGATGCACATAACCATTTCAGCAGTCTGTAGGGCCACTGAACTCACTAATGAATAAGCCCTCAGAGGAAAGTATTCATACAGCCTCCAAAGTCAAATCAATAGAATGTAAGTAATCACTGCACACAGCCATTTCTTTAAAGTTGTATCAACTGCAACACTCCGAACTATTATGTAAGTGTCAGCAACTATGTTCAGATAGAGACATTTTACTGCAATTTTAGTTATTTGCACCCTAAAGGGATTTTAAAGCCCTAAATTATTACTTATAGTAATTCAAATAGGCTACAGCAGCATTATATACTACAGTAAAAATGAGTCTCTCTTCCAGATTATTTATGGTCTTACAAGTTCAGCTTTTCAAATCAAGTTAACTTTGACCCTTGCAAGATCTAAGTGTGCTTGTAAAAGTTTTCTTGCTGTAACTCTGATGAATAAGGAGGCAGACTTAAGGCTCTAAATTTAGCCCAGAAGCTTTAGAAAATATACCACATTTTGGAAAATATATGAAAATACAATGGCAAATTGTAACTACAACCAAGTCTTCTCCCATGCTACCTGGAAGGCCCCAGTCCTTAACTGCACCAGTTTAAGAGCCACCTGTAGTTTCCTGTGCATCATATATATATATATATTCAAATACGAAATAGAAGGTGAAACAGTATATAACTGAAGAACTTGGAGGTTTTGCAGGAGAAAAAAAAAGGCAAAATCACATTTGAGGACTTAATTGCTATTATTTTAGTAGTTCTTCACTGGGATTTCTTTTTATTTCACTACATCATCATCCAGGAAAAAATGATACCTCTAACACATAAAAACTTAAAAAAGCCGCTTATGAAGGCAAAGTTAGAACAACATACAAACCTGTGACACTGGGAGGCCCTGATTGTCAAAGATAGTCATATAACAGCAAACAGAAAGGCCAGAGCATCGTCAGTCATGAGTCACAAAGATTAGAGTTTGTGCTCTATACTATCAAAGGCAGCAATGGAAATGACATGACTTCAGTGCTGTCGTACATATACATCTGGTTAGTACTGCTAATCACTGCAACTAATACTACTTTTGGTTGTATGCAAAATAATACAATTTTTTCTTGAAATACATTTGACAAATCATGCTTTTCTAGCTATGAGATTTTGGTGCAGCATTGATTGCCACCAAAACTTTATATAACAGAGAAGGAGGGAAAGGGAGATGAATATTCTCATAATTTCTTCTAATACTCCCTTGAGAAAAAAGGAGGACAAACATATACATAAAACATTACACACATTAGTGAAAGCACCAATATGTTTGCCAAATCTCAGATGTATTATCAGGCCACTGTGGTTTACAAAGTCACTGAGCACCTCTGTGTTTAAACGACAACAGCTGTCTATGTACACTTGTCAGCCTGCAGGAAACACACAGAAATCACTGAACATATGCTGAACCTTTTGCAACTAAGGCAAATAACCTTGTTTGAGAACTTGATGGAACTAATTAGATGTTTTATTTTCAGAAATGACTTTGGGGACGTTCAGTGTCCCACGTTCCTGACAACTTCAGGACAACACCACTTTGTATAAGTGCCAGTAGGCGCTAACCAGTAAAAGGTTGAGCAAAAGGCCACTATTTAAATACCTGAAGAACCCAGACTCACAGAGTCTTAAATGTCAATACTGGGCTTTCTGCTGCACGGGGCCCTATGACTTCTAGTGCTTTAAATATAATGAGTGTGGTGTATCTTTTGAAAGTGTTACATAAGCAGATACTCCTAATATCAGAACTGCTAATCCTAACATTTCAATGTTGAAGATGCTACCAGCAAAATGTAAGGGTTATCATTCTTTCAGTCTCTTCTTCGGTGTGAAATGATTAACACTCAGAGAAATTTGTGTCATAAGAATGTTCTGGGGTGTCCATAAATATTGACACTGGAGTTATAAATAAACATGAAGAGCATGACAGAATTTAAGACCCTGTCACGCTCTGACTAACTGCAGCACTAACTAAAGCAGTTAATACTGCCTGTGACACCCATGTGATCTCAGAGTTCAAGCTCCAAGGTGGTTTATATCTGTCAAGGACCTAAAGAAGAGTAAATTTCATATTTTTTCATCTTCAGTTTCACAAGGAGAATTTCTATTTGAAAGATACAGTTGGCTCATTACAACATCTCCTCAATCTAAACTACTTAAGATGTAGATTTGTAAGAGATGGGTAAAAGATGCCCTCCACTGTAATCACAACTTATTTTGCTTGTCCGATTCTGTCCCACTGTGTTGCAACTCTTTCAACACCCTCAAACTCAGCAGCACATCAAGCACAAAATGTTTCCCTCAACTTATCTTTCCCTTCATAAGACAGAATTTCAGAAAGCTTCTTTTTCACACCTACGAGGCTCTCAGAGGCAAACAATAAGGCCAGTTTCTCCTTCTTTTCACTAATTACAAGCAAAGATACATTCCTAGCAGTAGAGCTGGCGTATTTCTTTCCGAAGTCGACCAAATTGCCTAGCTATGTCCTCACATGCGGGAGTTTTCCTGAACACCCCAGTCTGTTTATAGATAGTTTGAATAGAACACCCTCATTAGAAAGATATTTCATCTAATCCAGCAAAAGCACTTTTCAAACGTAAATGTAATTAGCCTCTTAACAGAAAAAACAATGGGTATAAGCCAGGTCAAAACAGATGGAAAAGCCTCTTGGAGACATTTTAGCTAAGCTAAAATCCACCCTTATGTGTCAATCCTGGACTATCACCATCAGTGAATATTATTGTTAGGTGATTCCAAAACCATGATGAGGCTACTGCTTGGCTAGTGAATGAGGATGCCAAGGCTGGATGAGGCTCTGCTTGGGCACGATCTGGACCAGACCTGAGGTTTTGGGTTTTTTTCCACAGAGCAGCACTACCAGACACTTTTATAGGAAAATTAACTATGAGAATCTGTAAATTGTTATTTGATACAATTTCAGTTGAAAGAGTATCCCAAACAAATTATAGAGAAGCAGAGCTCAACAACTTCCACGGTACTTTCCTGCAACACAGCCCTATAGTTTTAATTTTCTCATTTCCTGCTTTAACTGGTTTCCACTGAACCTACTTGCTATATTTAAGTTCCCAAATATTAGGATAAGGATTGCAGAATGGACAGACAATTAATTTTAGTCTGAGGCCTTTGTTAAATTTTCTACAGTTCAGCTGATGTATTTCAATATTTACAGTGCACCTAATCCAAAGTGTACTTGAGTCAATGGGTACATTTCCATTAGTGTCAACAGACTTTGGGAATAAAGACACAAAACACTAAGTGAGCTGCAGAAATAAACTGATCTATCTCATAGAAATTCAGCCTGAGTGACCTCAACTTATTGTGAAAAAGTGCTTCCTGAGTTACATTTTTGTTTTTATTCAAGAAATACATTGCTTCTTCTTGAAGAACATTCATTTAAATAGCATTCTTTAAAAATATGTTTCAGTTGATCTTTAAGAAAGTAACCTCCCCAAAGACACTAGTGGAAATTCTTTGTCACACTTAAATTACATGTCATTTTATTGTGATGACAAAAGCTCACTTTAATCCTCTTAGACATCACTAATTTTTGAAAATGAAAAATCAAGCCTATTAAAAACACACTTTTCCTTTCTGAACAGCACTCAGTCATAGACGATTCAATCTCTACTCAAGACGGTACATAAGAGACACTCAGATTAGCTCAGTTGGTTAGAGCATGATGATAATAACACTGTTGTGGGTTTGATCCCTGTATGCGCCATTCACTTTAGAGCTGAGCTTGACAATCCTTGTGGGTCTCTTCCAGCCCAGAATATTCTGTGATTCTGGATAAAATACTCTTTATATTAATGGGATTCTGGATATGCTTCACTGTTATCTTGAATGAGGTTACCTTCCAGAATGCAAGGCTTACTAGATACATGGGTCCCCCATATTGCCCCCTATAGAATCACAGAACGGGTCAGGTTGAAAGGGACCACAGTGGGTCATCTGGTCCCACCTCCCTGCTCAAGCAGAGTCATCACAGAGCACATTGCCCAGGACTGTGTCCAGACAGTTCTTAAATATCTCCAGCAAGGGAAACTCCACACCCTCTCCACCCTCTCTGGGCAATCTGTTTCAGTGTGTAGTCACCTGCACAGTAAAGAAGTTCTTCCTCTTATTCAGATGGAACTTCCTGGGCATCACCTTCTGCCTGTTGCCTCTTCTCCTATTGACTGGCACCGCCAAGCAGAGCCTGGTCCCTCCTCTTGACATCCTCCCTCAGATAGATGGATAAGGTCCCCTCCCAGTTGTCTCTTCTCAAAACACACCCAAGTGCCTCAGCCTGTCCTTCTACGAGAGATGCTCCAGTCCCTTCATCATCCTTGTTGCCCTCTGCTGGACCTGCTCCATCACAGTATAAGAGCGGGTAACAGGCAGCACATTCATACTGTCATTTCTGGCATTCACAAATACATTGCAGAGTCGCTTTATTTACTGAGGCCAAACAATGCACAGCTTTTTTTGACTCCTCTATTTTTATGACATGCTGACAGTACCTGTGGGCGGATGGTGTTATTTCCCTTTCCAACATTGTGAACAATCCCTGAGATGCAGAGCGGCCCAGCGAATCCAAGCAAGTCAGCCAGAATACGGAATGTGCTACTGAGAAGCAAGGGTCTTCCAAATGCACAGCAGAGAGCACGCCAAATGGATCTGGATCCTTGTGGAGATGATGATCTTTTGTTCTGCTCAGAATAAAAGAAAAATTATTAAGAATTATGTTACACATTAACCTCAGGTCTGACAAATGATTGGTATTTTTATCACTGCTTTGATTCATTGACAACCATTTGCAATCTTTGAGCTAGAAAAGCAGAGGAACTACAACTATTGTTTAATTTCTTTTTATACAGTCAGAACAAAGCATTAATTTGCGCTCCCCTCCACTTCATAGAAAGAACCATGATTTCTTTCCTACCCTTAACAGGGATCAAATAAGTGTGTTGTTTGTGGCCTGCTGAGGGAGAAAGAAAAAAAGAGGGGGGGAACTGACAGTTTTTGTATTCTGGTGAACACAAAAGCTGGAAACCTACACTCTTTTTAGACAGGATGAAAAAGAGATCTCTTCGAGTCTTGAATACACTCAGCTTCAACCAGAGTCAAAATTAATTTGAGTTGAGGTAGTTTCAGCCCTGAATTCTTCTATGAACAAACTGTAATTGAAATAACATGTTAAAAAACAGTCCTGCAAAGCCTCATTAATACTGACTCTGTAATTGAATGTTTCCAGGGTCTTATTAGGAAGAAAAATGGTGTTCAGTGAAAACAGGCCATAATTACTTTCCACATCAAAGCAGACGCCATATGCATTTTACACACATTTAACCAGTAATGTGTTTGACATGCATGTTTAGGTAAAGAAATTACATTATTCACTGAGTATATGTTCTCTTGGTATATAGAAAGCTGTGCTAATGAATACTTCATGTGCATCATGGGTTTTGAGATATCATACTTATTCCATAACAAGTAATAAAAAACACACACACTGAGTAAGCAGAGACAATACCACACTTTGCACACCTTCTGTGCTTCAAAGGCCTCATTAAGACGAATGTAATTGGTCAGAGCTCTCATAGCAATGGGAAGCTTGCCTATGGTTTTCAAGTCTATTGGTTTTTTATGGGCAGTCTTGATGAATGTATTCATCCACCAGTATGTTCCTTTGGACAACAGATTCACAAATGGCTGTAAGAATCGAACGCCAAGGTCCTGGAGATCCTCAGGAGGTTTAACTTCTTTAGGAGTTTTGAAGAAGACATACCTCTGAAAGTCAGAAAAATGCCAACAGAATCACATTAAATGCATAGAAAATAGAAGTGCACAAAGAAAAGATAAGGACATTGGAGATAATCAATTAATAAGTCTGGAGACTCCTGAGAGTGCATATGGCAATAAGAAACGTTTACTTTGCCCTAAACAGTGAAAGAGCAAGGGCAGACAGCTGGTGACTTCTCATGGTCAAGATAAAACTTTTTCAGACTTCACCCATTTTTGGGAATGAAAAGCCAAACCTCTTCAAAAAAGACCTTTCCTTTCTGAAGGGTACTCAATCACAGATTTAATTCAGTCTCTACTCATGATTAAGATCTTTTTATTCTTAGTAGGATTTCTGGATATGCTCCAACCATAGTTGGGAGAAATAATTCACAGATCCTAGAGAAAATGATGATGGAGTTAGGAAAGGCTGTCCAGAAGAACAGTGGGAACAGTGAAAAGGAAGAAGAAGGTACAGCTGGGATTCAAAGTCAAGTCAATCTTCCTTCTTCTGGAAGAAGACTGCAGAAGGCAAGAGAAAAAAAAATGTAAGGCCAGTATCTGCTGCTTCTGCTAGCATAGAGGCCTCACTCCCTACTTTTAGTTTATTTTGCTGCTCCCTCCTCAGCGGTGGCCAGCTCTCCATGCATCTCAATTCCCTTCTTCAGCAGCTGCAGCAACAAGCCACAGAACAATAGGCAGTTAAAAAAAAATAAAAAAATCATACTCTTGACTAGCTTGTTCAATCCTTTAATAATTAAAGCCAAACAAATATAACAAAACAAGAAAAAAAGGTGATAAGAAACAGTGACCATTTTTTATTCTGTGATCGATAATTCCACAGAGATTAAATTTCATTTACTTATGCAGTTCTGTTACGAAGAGGTTTATGAGCAAGTCTCTCTGATGTCACATTTGGATTTCACTTTCCCCACAAGCCAATCCACTGGTTTTCATTTATGATATAAATTCTGAACATCTAGCGCTGAGGTTTTTATTCCCTTTCATTTTAAAAATGTTACTACAAAGGCTGCTTTTAGACATATTTTCCTTCCCAAGTTATCAAATAAACAGACACACACAAAAAATCCCAAAAGAATAAATGCATGACAGGTACAACTTGCATAGCTGAATGCATCACTGGAAAGAAATCACATGAGGAAAGCAGCAAGAAAATTTACATGGAAATATTTCTTCCCTTCCTGAATTTAATTTGTGCACACAGTTATGTGAATTCCAGGTGAAGGGAACTTTGGCATTTATCTATCCAGCAGTCTCCAAAGTCATCTCTCAGTTTAGATTATGACTCCAGACATCGCAGAGGGAAAAAGAAAAAAAAAATATAGCTGGAAGGAACCCCAGTTGCCCAAATAAATCACTTATTGTGATTGTCTCCTGGAAAATGAGAGATGTTATTTGTGTGTCTAAGATACTCTGTGAAAGAGCAGACAATTCTTTTCTACCAGTCTTCCCTTGCATCAGAAACACCCATTATGACTGAAACAGAACCATTAAAAAATTTAAAACAAACTTCAACAGATGAAATTGATCTTAATTTAACTACAACAGAGTCTGGCATTTTTTGAAAATATGTATTTATCTGGCCTAATAGAATGGGATTAACCTCTGATTCTTAAATTGATTTCTAACTGGATTTTTCTTTCTCCTTTAGAAATACATTTTACCCTATGTACACAGAAAAGGGAATAAAAAAAAAGAAAAGAAAAACAGTAACCCAAAACTCAAACCAATAAAAACCACAGGAGGAGACTTTTATGACAGTAACTTACCCTCACCCTGATGACATTAATTTCTACAGCTAGTAGCATTCCATATAGAACAACCAGGAGTCCTGTGAGGCAAAATCGAAGCTGAGAAAATCCAACCCCATTATCACAGAACTTTACAAATTTGATGGTTTTAGTTATGAAAGCTAAAGTCCAATAGAACAGCAATGCTGTAGAGGGAAAAAAAAAAGAGAAAAAAACAAAACCAACTTAATCAGCTCCACAGTTGTAAAAATATACAATACCATTATAAAATATTCACTCAGAAGGAATGTAACAGGATATATAAAACCAGACACTGCCTTTCTCATATCAAAACAGAAGCCTAAGTCAATTCCACAAACATTAAAAGATTAAGATGATGTTAGTCCTAAATGCCTTTTTATTAGATTTAGTGATATTTGAAAAGTTTCACAAAGTGAAGTCTGCAAAAGAAAATTTCCATCTGCTGTAAACATGTGTCCACATGATAAGTCCAAGGGCGGGTGCTGCTCCACAAGTGAAGGTGCCTGTGAAAGGTGCTCTTCAGATTTGGTTAATGCTACAGGACTGCTATGAATTTGTCTTGAAGAAAAATTCTCTTGAGAATCTCTGGGATGTAGGCAGAACAGATGATAAAATACTTTGTCCAAACAGCTGCTGCACTATTACATATATTCCATACACGTAACTTACAATGTAGATAAAACAGTCACATCATATTCTGGCATTCAGAGAATACAACTTTCATTTTTTAGTTATACTGAACATCCTGTCCAGGAGTGCTCATGTTATCTTCAGTTATAGACAAATAATCCCAGCAGCAAGCTCTGGTGATTTGGAAACACTCTCCAAACCATGCATCACACCATAAGCCAGCTCCTGTTCCCATTCTTAAGGAAATGCCTTCCAGTGTTACGTTCCTTTACTTTCATTGCTGCTCGATCTGCCACGGTGCAGAGGGAATGTGCTCTAACTGCCAAGAAAAGCTTGGATATGCCTTCCAAGTTTTGATGAAACTCTTGAGAAAAGCTTTAACCAAAGCTTTAGAAACTGGAAGTCTAGCTTAAACATGGATAATCATCAGGAACCTGCGTAAATTTCAAACAATTTGTAGTGTTCCAGCTACCCTGAGACACTCCAGAAAGCTCTCTGGGGATGTACTGTGGGGCTACCCTTTCCAAGCAAAGCTAAATTCAACACAGAGAATCCATATGGGATTTGGGACTGCCAATTCTGCTTCTAGAGAAATCAAGGTAAACCCTCTCCTTTAAACGAGCACAGTGAATGGAACAGTACAGGAATACAGGCACTAGGACATTTGCCAAGGGAGTGTATCTTCCTCTAAAATTAACAGGCCAGTTTGTAAGAAGAAAGCACTGAGTGGTCAGGTATTTGAGCACTGTACTTCAGTGGCTGATGCAGTTGCAGAGAGGCTTTAAGAGAAATACTTACCAAAATTCTGTTATAGAACTTTATCTTTCTTATGTGAGGCTTCCTACCATCTTCCCAACTTACACTGCACTAAATCTAACCTTCTCATCCTGTTCCAGGCTGCTTCCTTCCTTTGAGGAACCATTCCTTCCTATTTGCAATGTCTGGCTACAAAAATCTCGCTTCATCCAAGAATACATTCCATACAGTTCTACTCTTAACCACCTTTATCTGTTAATCTTTGTTTTGCCTCATTCTTCTTACAACAGTCTGAGAACACATCCTTCTTGGAGTAACAGGGATTTACACAAACATTGCAAACTGAAAATATGCACCCACAAAGGATCTCCAAAAAGCAACCAACCCAACTGGCACCTATGGAGAGCTCTTGGAATTCTAAATATGAACTAGCACAGCCATTCTCCTATTTAGGATTTAAATAAGGGTCAATATGACCCTTTATTATTATTTTTATAACATTAATCTATCTTTTATCTAAGAAGTATTAAAAAGTGCCAAACACAACATTCTCAGGTGATAAGTGGCCACCCACTGTCATACTTCCTAGAAGCATTAGAATTTATTTATCTTGTCACTATTGAACATAACTGCATATAATCTAATCTGGTGAATTTTCACAGGCCCCTCAAGATAAGGCCCCTTGGAAAATATAGTTACAACTCTTTCTTTTAAGCCATAACTATAGAGAGGATGTTTCTATCATCTGGCTGATAAGTGCATATTGTCTGAGAGTTTCTGGAAATTATCTCCAAGAACTTCCACTGCTCTGAACTGCCTAGTGATCAGACCACAGAGGCATGCATGCATTTACTGGATTACTTTAGATCTATTCTAGATGCCTAAATGACCTCACTTTTTTTTTGGGCTGTGTGAGCTACCTCACCCCACAATACCAGGGTGTAGATTCTTGCCTGGACCAGACCTCTGAAAATTAAGCAATACGGAACTCAAAGCCCCCTACACCTTCACTGAATTAAGACCAATATAAAAAAACACACACTTAACTGTTTGGGATTTATTAATTAACCCATGTCTTTTTGGAAAGAAATTTTGTGTGCTAAGCAATAAGCATTATTTTTATATGATAACAGCAAGTCCCCTTTTAAAGAATAAACTAATTCCAAGGAAAATAACTGTAATGTAAAGGTTCAAGAATTTTAAACTAGAAAAAACCAGATTACTGTCTAGAAGTGGTAATGCAGTTATATAATTAAGATTTGTCAAAAAAAGGGACAGTTTTCTTAAATAAAAAAATTCATGTGTTCCCACACATGAATCCATTTCAGATTAAAAACTCAAAGTCCTTTTGTTATTTTTTTGTATAATTTTCTCCTACTGTTAATTTCTGAGGTTTATTTACAAATAAAACAAAGAAACTAACTTTAAAAACAGTGGACTCAGATGCTACCATTCAATTACATATTTTGAATGTCAAGAAAGTTACCAGATTTTCCAATTCAGTATGAAAATTATTCTAAAATGTGTCCTGCTAAACTGTATAAATGTCATGCATCCATGTGGTGCAAAGAGCATCAAAATTAGTATTATTGTGAGAGTACCCTGATAAACAGCATTACATGAGAACAATCACATTTGTTGAAATATAATTACAGGTCAAAACCATACAGAGAAAAACAGATCAAAGTGTTCCAATAGTTGGAAAACTCAACTGCGACCCTGGAATCAATCATTAGCTTCAGAGAATAAATATTCCAAACCTTGTCAACTTTTTTTGATAAGAAATAATGACTATTTCAAAATAGCCAAGTGCCTAGGCTAAAGCTGAAAGGAAGGATTAGTAGAGGAACTCTGAGTCCTTGTCTTGAATACTCCCAGGGAACATGCTAATCCCCAGCACTGTCATGGTATCTGCCTCTTGCTTGTTTATGAACAGCTACAAATGGACTTGATTTCTTTAAGGCACAATGATTTTTATTTTTTTTTAAAAGAAAACACCTCAAAGTTTCTCAGGATTGAAAATTTCAGAATTAAAAACCCAACCTTTAAGGGCCTAATGCACTGCATCAATGAGAGTTTCCCTGCTGGGTTTAGTAAATTTTGGACAAGGCTCTGTTAGCCTTTGCTTTATGCAGCTACCAACTTTTTGCAACTGTGAACAGTCATCCTGCAGCTGAAGCAAATGATGCCCTGCAGTTTGGGGAAAATTCACTGATGCTCAGAAGTAGCAAGATGCCTCATCAGGTCGTTTACTTTATTTTGTTTGTGCATGTGTTCAACATTAGAGCTCTTCTACAGCATTTTAGTAACAAAGAAGTCTCTTTCTCGTACACTCAGCAAAAAGTTTATCACCAACTTTAGTTTTGCCTCATGGTTCCCATTTACCCCATACAATGAGGCTCTAAAGGAAAGCTTCATGGCCACACTGCACTCTAGTGGGTTGAAAGCTGAGTATAGATATAATTTAACTACCTCATACTGGGCTAATTTGTGATAATTGCCTCATCCCACATGCCAATACAGAGTACTTGCAATTAACACTGAAAGATGACAATGCTCTCAGTTGTGCAGTTAGGAACAAAGGACAGAGACTTCCAGAAAAATCTGTCGTAGGTTCTCTCACAAACACAGAATAAAGAAAAGAAGAACAGAAGAAAGAATAAAATAAAAGGCAAAGATCATCAGCTTGTGAAGATTTTGGATTAAAATTCAAGTCAGGCCAACTAACCAGGAAAGACTGTGATAGTCTGATTTTCTTTTCTGCCCATGAGCTAATAAGATCAGATTTTCCAAAGGACTCTATTCCTTGGAAATTCTTGCAAAATTAAAATTCATCCATAATATTTAAGCGCCGGTATTCATTGGTATAGCTGTCTACTACTCAAGTATTGTCCAGAGCTTATCCAGCATCAGTGCTCTAAATACGGAAAAAAATTATTATAAAAGAGAAATCTCTACAGAGCAGGAACTATGCAAAAATGGGTAATCAGCTATCAGCTGTAACTTCATGCTACCCCTCTCAAAGACTTAACAGTGGCAATGTGGTAAGGACACTAAATTATTTAACCAACAGGCAACTGTAACAGGCTAGCAGTGCTTCCCCAAGACACTACATCTAGCCCTAAGAGAAGGAATTAAGTAGACTATGCTGACTTCTTAAAAAATTAACTAAATTACCTCACCCGGTTATAAAAGATAAAAAAGATCCCACTTAAAAGAAGAATATAAGAAGAAAAGCAATTCCGAATAAGAAGACATAAAGATTGCTAAGCCTGGAGAGAAGTTTAAATTTTTGGAGAGAAATTTTGTTTATTATAAGAGTTATGGGCTCCTTCTGCAGAAGAGGATTCTCACCACAACATTCAGTAGAAAATGAATTTCAATATTTAAAAGCTTTCTCAAATCCAGTTACTACTGACTTTTTCCCACCTGACAAAAGCTAGAACAAAACTTGGATACACAGAGCTACAATGGCACAAGACAAATTTTAGCAGGATCTGTTAATACAAAAAAAATAGCTTAAAGTTTGATGAGCCAAGATCACCAAAGAAACAATGACTAAACACGTAGATGTCCACGGCCTGAAGTCTACTTAAAACAGAATTCTGAGAACATGACTGTCAGCAGCAAGGGATCTTCTATAGCTACAGTTTACTTACAATCTGGAAAAAATCTATTCAATACACTAGATAGTTCTAATTCCCATTCAAAAGGTCTTAAAGCAGATTTCAAAGAGAGTTTTAGGAATATTAAGCAAGAACAAGCAGGCAAAGTAATATATCCAGGGTCACAGTGAAAGTCACAGATGTCATTCCTTAACTCCTTGCATATTTTGACAGACCACACACACAAAGACGACTTCACTCTTATATCACGCTTAAACACAACATGCTGACAAGCAGGGGGATTTGGACAGCTTTTAGAGCTAAGAATTCACCATGCTACTTTTCCAACAAATCGAGTTTTCCTAGAGAAGCCTTTGGCTCACTGGATCCCCAAGAACACTATGAAGAATACTATTAGAAGTTACAAGCATTGAAAACAATGAACAGTTTCAACATACATATAGAGGTAGCTTTATTCATTCACGACAGCACTGAGACTGTAATGACCTGCCACAGGAAAAGCAGACACGCACGACCACGATCACACTTCCAAGTCTGGTGAGTTGTGAGACATACCGATTAACAGCTTCGGGAAGTTGGAGGTCTCAATGTTGTGGTAATAGACAACTGATGTGATGGCTGCCAAAAATGCCATCCCAGCTGGCATGTACAGGTGTAAATGGCGTGACTCTGAGACCCTTCAAAGGAAAAAAGTGAACATCTGTTAAAAGTCAAACCCTATATAAATGTTTCCTTTTTAATTTATGAATTGTACCCTGTACCCAGCTCTGATGTAGGATTTCCTAGCATGAGTTATGGGTGCAAACCTCTCCAAATTTTAATTGAACTTATGCTCCTAAATCACAGTTGGATTTCAGATTCCTCCCGAGCTTAAAATGAAAGGTGTGTACTCTTATTTCCTACGGAAATCAATTAGAACATTGTTTAAAATAGGATAAGCAGCTCAGCTCCAAAATGAGAAAAATTAGTTTAAGCTAAACTAGTTTGGGAGCTGTCCATCAAAGTATGCAAATAACAACCGACAGCACAGTTCAAGATTTTCTACAGAAACATTTCATGGAAATGTTTCATTTTTTTTTTTCAGTTTGGGAGAAGGAACAGGACCACAGCATGGGAATTACAGTGAGGTCTGTATTCAGTGACTGCCAACAAACAAAGCATCCAACAGAATAATACACTCTTACATTTTGTCCTGTAAAGCAAAACTCTCCTGACACTTTGCTTCAGTCAGCAGCAAAGGGGGTCCTGCCAGTTACAGCCCTTTGGGAGTATGGGAATTGTTGGGCAATGTTGTTGGTTTGTGAAGAGTTGGGTGGAAAGATATTTTCCCCCCTCCTTCTTCCTACTTGTAATCTTCTCTTTCTCCCATTTTCTTTCTTTCACAGCAGGAACTGAGTGCTCTATGCTGTAAAGAGGTACAATTTCCCGTCTCCCAGCCAGCTTCCAGGAGAAAAGGCATCAAGAGGAAAACTTCAGGACACAAACATTCAGGGAAATTCACATCTTGTACTCTGAATCTGGATTTGTTCTTGCTGCAGCTAAAGCTGCTTTTGTGTAGTTTAGAGAGACAAAAAGGGTTGTGCTGTCAGGGAAATAAGAGACCATCACACAGGACCTTGAATGTCTGAGAGCAAAACACCCCAAGAAGGCCATTTTCTGTATCTCCACTGTAGGAAAAGAAAGGAAAGTCTTCCCTCACATGGAGATTGTGGTGAACTCTGCAGAGCTGGCTGGAGGCATGCTGACAGCCTGTGTCACAAACACTGAATTCCTCTTGCTGACAATGAGCTTGTATGTGTATACAGCAAAATGAGAAAGGATTCTCCAGTCTCTGAATTCCTTAACACCAGGAGGTTTTGTATATCAGAGCTGAAATATCAGCAAGAAAAAAAAGCAACAGGAACAGATTTCTTCGAACAGCCTAAGCTTCTGTAGGTAACACTGCAGTGGGAGGCTTTTTAAATCAGTTTATTTCACAGTTGCTGGAATTCCCCTATATAACTGTATCTCCAATAGGCTGCTTCTATTGCTGAGATGCCAAAGCCTTTAGCACCCAGCTGCTGTCAAGAGGACTTACCAACACGATCCATTTTGATCTTAGAAAGCAGATGAGTCTCAAAACTTACTTTTATTCACCAGAGCACTCAGTAGCCTGCCAAGTGCTCAGGGAGGCACAACTGTGGGCTGGCACTCCCCCAGTAGAGCTGGGAGCTTTGATTCTCATCAGGTGACACCTATTACTTAACAGCAGTGTTCTGAGTCAAGTTAAATAGCAAATAAACATAATGAGAGGGATTGCTAAGGAGCAAAATAAAAGAGAAAACCAAAGCAGGAGATTTTGCTCTGAGCATCCCACGCCCTGATAACTCTGAATAAGCATAAGAAAATTTCCTTTTAAAATAAACTGGCACTGAGAAACATCCTATTTATATATGTTTAAGAGAACTTAAATAATAATGAAGATGATATCAGCTTCTACAGCAGAAGACTGCAGTGCCTTTCACACTGGTTGATGGATACTTGTTATATAGATGGCTAATCAGGGAGGTTTTGTTCTATTTAACAAGGAGCTTTGACTTCATAATCCTTGGGTTGCAAATCATAACCATTATGAAAATCATACCTCTCTTCAGAAGAAGATGTTCACACTAATTGTTATATACCATTAGGTTTTTTGATAATAAATCACTCTGCTGTATCATTAGTTTCACCTGGAATAATTTTTCCCCACAGATTTCTGTTTAAAGACATCCTGAGTTGAATAACAGATGATGGATCATGCTCTGTTCCAGGTAACAGAGCAGATGTACTGCAAAAACATCAGAAGAAACTCTGTGGGAGTGTGAGATAAGGCCCAGTACATTCACTACTTTTATTAAGATGAATGATGAAGAGAACTCAGTTTGGAGGGGAACTGTATGACCTACTGTGCACATGGGAGTTCCTCCTGAGTAAGGACTGTGTCCTTGGACATAAAACATATCACGAAAATGTCACCATCTGCTTGAATCATTAGGATTTATCTATTATTACTCTTTGGAAAGATAGTGTCATTAAGCTGAACTAAAAACGATTAAGGTCAGTTTTGCCTCCGTACATCACTTGGCAAGGTCTGTGGAATTTCTGATATACAAGGTCACTAGGTTAATCACTAAGAAAACAGATCATATGTTTATAACCACAAAGAAGATGGTCTAGATGAGAATTTAGATTGGGAGAAAATATCTACCCTACCTTAAACTGCTCAGTGCTACCAGGAGAAGGCAGACATACACTTACCCATCAGACACTATGCCCTCTGCAATTTCACACACCAGCACAAACAACAGGATAAAAGTCAGTATCCAGCGTAAATTGTGGCCAGGAAAATGAAGCCATGTGCTATGATGTATGTGTACTTTGGAACTCTGACTTCCCCATCCTAAATGAGAAAAGAGAATCATAAAGAGCTTTCTTAACAATAAGAGTGACACACAAAGCTCCTGCATAAAAACTTGCCCCAAACATACATGTAACAATCTAGTGTACCAACATTGACACAGCTGTGTTGTTAAACACTCATGTATTTGCGTATTTTCAGGACTGTGTTCTCATTACTCCACTTCATATAGAATGAAATCAACAATGCAGGCAGGACACAGCCTTAAATTCCTATACTTTTAGCAACTTTCTATCAAGTAATTATGTGCACTAAGCATTTTCCAAATATATTTAGTTTAAATGAACAACAAATTAACATTTTGACAAATACGCACAAGCACTAGAATAAATATACTACTTGTTTTGGGTGGTTTTTTCAATTCTTTTAGAAGGTCAGAAAAGAAAAAAAGAGTAAGTTAAGGCGTAAAGCAACTCATTCTCTTGATCTAGTTAAAAATTAACAATACTGAGAAATTCCAGATAAACACAGAGGACTCTAAGCAGCTCTTCAGCTGACCCCGTTTGAACAGCCGTGCTGGTTGTTACTTGGTTATTATATCCGCACCGGACCTTTCCCGACCCACAGGAACGGGTGTTAAACCACGCAGCCCGAGCCGGGGCCCTGCAGGCTGGCCCGGGCAGAGGCGAACGGGACCCGGAGCGGTGACAGCTTCATGTCCTGAACCACCGGGCCACCTACCGGCACCCCCGGGCTTGTGGCATCCCCTCGCACCGCCGCGGGTACCGCGGGAGGCACAGCCGCTGCCCAGCACCCCGAACGGGGAGCGCTGCCCGGCGGCCGTGGCTCTGCAGTTATTACAGGGAATATTATTTGGCAACGCGGCACTTGCTCACCAGGTTTTTTGCGGTTTAGTATCACATTTATTTCTCCTTCCCGCGCTGCTAGTCAGAACCGGCAGGCAAATCCTGCGGTCTCGCCCAGCATCACCCATCCCTCCCGTGCCTGCGCAAGGGGTTTCAGCTGCGGGAGCGCCGCGGGCTGTCCCACCGCGGACAGCCCCGGCAGGCGGGCACGGGCACGGCTGCCGGGGCGCAGAGCGGGCGATGCGGGGGCAGCCCCGGCAGAGGCGGCCGCCGGAGCATCCCGCAGCTCGCACTGCGTCCTTACACCCCCCGCAGCCTTCAGCATCCCCGCACGGAGGGCAGGGCCAGGCCGGGGGACACCCGGGCAAGGGGAGGCCAGGCAGGAGGTGGGGGACGCGGCACAAGCGCGGCAGCGCGGGGGAGGGAAACCCTCGGCGAGACAAAGCCAGGCGGGGGGACACGGCAAAGCATCACCGGGAACGGGGGCAGAAGGAAAGGGAGGCGGCAGACGGCTAGGCACGGGCGGGCAGGGCAAGGGGGACCCGCAGGCTCTCACCGATGAAGAGGATGGGGAAGGTGATGAAGAGGAGGAAGACGTGCGGCACCACGTTGAGCGCGTC